>CM049879.1:2487600-2570100 GCA_027474115.1 Schizopygopsis malacanthus
GAACTGAAATGTGTGTGTACACAACCACCCTATAATGAAAACTTTTTTTTAACACCCAGTGTTTTTTTTTTCTCGTTAAATCATTTCCCCTTTCTCAAATCAAGCCGATCTCAGATGCCTGTCTGTGTGACGCCACACAGACCCAGGGCCTCCCACAAATGTTTGATTTACAATAGCGTTTCAGCACAGACTGGACTGGTGTCTTACCTTAGACCCCCCCTGAGTGAGCTGTCATCAGGCCGCCATTGTTTCACCACCGGAGCAGATGTAGACAAGAATTTGTTTAAAAAAAAAATTATGAAGATGGCTCCACATATGGCTGCTATCATGTGGAACGCTCCCGTTCTTTTAATGTTTTTGTTTGTTTGTTCTGTGTTTAGTCATTCTCTTACTATCAGTTTTACCAGAGACGAACTACTGGACATAAGGCAACACACAACGGACATTTTTTTTTCCTTCAGTTTTTTGTTTATTCAGACGCTTTGTTGGATGTTTTGGTCGAAGGGGCAGCGCACTGTCAAACGCCGCTGTGAACACGCTCCGAACTGCGCTCCCAAGCATTCATCTTGCAAATCTGCGACCCCTTCCTAACAAAGCGGATTAAATACTTCTCCTCACCCGCACAAACAAGGACTTTTCAAACTCTGCTGCATTGTGCTTCACTGAAACCTAGCTGAGTTAAGCCATCCCCAATAACGCGCTTCATTTGCCGGGCTACCAGCTGTTCAGAGAAGACCGCATTACAGACCTAACGGGAAAAAACGAGAGTCGGTGGATTATGTTTCTACATAAATGAAGGTTGGTGTTCAGACGTAATAACTATGAAGAATATGTGCTCTCCTAATTTAGAGGTGCTCTTCATAAACTGTAAATCTTTCTACTCGCCCCGAAAGTTTTCCTCTTTCTTTCTCGTGTGCCTCCGGACACGTGCGTGAGCGCTGCGATGCAACAGCTGAAATGGAGAAAAGGCACCCGGACTCTCTTTTAATCATTCTTGGAGATTTTAATAAAGCAAATCTCTCCCGTGAACTGCCAAAATACAGACAGCACGTTACATGTCCCACCAGAGACAGTAATATATTGGATCTGTAATGAGAGGGGTCAGGGACGTTGAGATCCAAGCGCAGCTTTATTAACTCATAGAGGAGGTCAGACAAGCAAAGTTCAGTAACAGTAGCTAGAGTAACGTAGGCAAGGCAGATTCCTAAACCGGGACAATGCAAAGGTCGGGTCAGGCGGCAGACAGAGAGAGTATCCAGAAGGCAGGCAGGGTCAAAAGGGCAGGCAGCAAACGGTCAGAGTAGTACAAACAGTCCATGTAGTCAACAGGATAAACACATACGGGGTAAACGCTCAGAAAGACTGGAAGTGGCAAAACAATACTCAGCAATGAGAGAGAGGAAGTCCAAAGCTTATAAAGCGTGTCAGATGGTGTACAGCTGTGTAATCAGTGTAATGAGTGATTGGTGACAGATGTGTGATTAGTGCAATGGTTGATGGGAAATGCAGTCCGTGGGTGACGTGCAACAGTAGTGTGGTGCAAGAGTCAGTGTGGTGAGTGAGTGAGTGGGTGTAGAGTCATGAACCGGATTCGTGACAGGATTACTGTTACACAATAATTAAAAATGCATATCACTCTGTCCCACGAGCAGCTCTGGGGCTCTCTGATCACTGTTTGGATCAAATTATACCGACCCACAGGCAGAAAATCTAATCAGCTAAACCTGTTATAAGAACTGTTAAAAGATGGACTAATGAAGCAGAGTGAGATTTAAAAGCTTGTTTCGACCTCACTGATTGGAGTGTTTTATAGCTGCTGTCACCGATCTGGACGAGCTCACAGAGACTGTAACTTCATATATCAGTTTCTGTGAGGATATATGCATCCCCACCAGGACATTGTTATCATTCAATAATGATAAACCGTGGTTTACTGGGACAGCTTCGTCAGGCCAAAGAGGGTGCTTACAGAAGTGGGAATAAAATATTGTATAACCAGGCAAGGAACAGACTAACAAAGTAGATCAGATTGGTTAGAAAGATCTACTCTGAGAAGTTGAAAAAATTACTTTCAGCAAACGATCCGGTGTCAGTATGGACTGGTCTGAGTGACATCACCAAGTACAAGACACCTTCCCCACAGTCTGTGGAGAATCACACATTCAATTTGCCTACAGAGCAAACAGGTCTGTGGATGACGCTGTCAATATGGGACAGCATTACATCCTGCAGCACCTCCAAAAACCTGGGAATTACGCAAGGATGTTATTTGTGGACTTCAGCTCGGCCTTCAATACCATTATGCCTGACCTTCTCTCAGCCAAAATCACACAGCTCTCTGTGCCCATCTCCATCTGTCAGTGGATCACCAGCACATCCAGAACGCTCACCATCAGCACTGGCACCCCTCAGGGTTGCGTTCTCTCCCCACTTCTCTTCTCCCTGTACGCCAATGACTGCACTTCAAAGTACCCCTCTGTCAAGCTCCTGAAGTTTGTGGACGACACTAAAGTCAACAGCCTCATCAAGGACGGAGACAAGTCTGCTTACAGAGAGGAAGTTAAGCAGCTGTCTGTCTAGTGCAGTCTTAACAACCTGGAGCTAAACAATCTCAAAATTGTGGAGATGATAGTGGACTTCAAGAGGAACACCCCGGCACTCCCCATCATGGACAGCCCTGTGGCTGCAGTGAAGTCATTCAGATTCCTGGGAACCACCATCTCTCAGGACCTGAAGTGGGACAATCACATTGGCTCTATTGTGAAAAAGGCCCAGCAGAGGCTGTATTTCCTCCGCCAGCTAAGGAAGTTCAACCTGCTGCTGAAACAGTTCTGCCATCATTGAGTCTGTCCTGTGTTCATCTATAACTGTTTGATTTGGTTCAGCTACCAAAACAGACATCAGAAGACTACAATGGACAGTCAGGACTGCTGAGAGGATTATCGGTGCCGCTCTGCCCAGCCTCCAAGAACTTTACACCTCCAGAGTGAGGAAAAGGGTTAAGAAAATCACTCTGGACCCCTCACAGCCAGCCCACTCTCTCTTTGAACTGTTGCCCTCTGTCCGGCGCTACAGATCACTGAGCAACAAAACAGCCAGACACAGGAACAGTTTTTTCCCCAGGCCATATCCCACCTGAACAACACATAACACACCCCAGTACTGTACATCTGTAAATAACTCATCAAACCTTCATCTGTACATATAACATATGCACATTGTGTGTGCAAACACACTTGGCAATAAAGCTATTTCTGATTCTGATTCTAAATGACTCCTAAGCGATTAAGGTGTTCTGTTGTTGGATGTAATAATGAACATAGCAGTAGTCATTTACTCCTGTCATCTAAGCGGCTGAAGACGCAGAGGATTACATTTTTTTCTGAAGGGAATGCACCTCCCGATTGTCGCGGTGCAGTCAGGGAGCCCGTGGAATGAGTGAGGTCTGAGTCCAAATGCAGGTAAGGAAGTAGTTTAATAAACAAAAATGCCAACAGGCAAAAAACAAAATGATATTCAAAAAATGAGACACCACAGACAGCAACTGTGTCCCAAGCTGGTGTCCCGAGCGCAAAAACCGAATGCACTCAGTCAGGTAGCAGGAACAGAGTAATACATTAACACATACATACATACACATGTGCGTAAACAATGTAACCAGACAGGGTGGTGCATGAGGACAGAATATAAAGGCAGTGACATTGGGGAACAGCTGAGGATTGTAGATGAGTTTGAGATGGTGACCTCTGGTGGTGAGAGAGAGGAACGCCGGCCTAGACTCCTGATCTACCTAAAAGCATCTATCTTTGCGTGAATCATTCGAGATCCAGCTTCACCTCCAGAAGAAGTGAGTGTTAGGTTTTTTAATGAATCTTTGCAAATCGCCTTTCCTAATAATGTGCTAGTTAGCAAGTTTCACGATGAAAGCAGCAAAACTTTATCATCTCTCAGAGAGCGGCTTGGAAGAGAGCGGTGGGGTGAGCAGAGCTCATTTGCATTTAAAGCGATGTGCAACAAAACAGCTTGCTGTAGACACAGCTGTTTTTGAAAGGGTAAAAATGGTGTTGTTTTACACTACCATTGAGAAATTTTAACCAAACTATGTTACAGACTTTTCATTAAGACCCTAAAGCAGGGGTAGGCAACGTCGGACTTGGAGCGCCGATGTCCTGCAGAGTTTAGCCCCAACCATGAAAAAAACCCTCACCTGCCTGTAGCCCTAGTAATTCTGAAGACTTTGATTAGCTTCTTCAGGTGTGTTTGATTAGGGTTGGAGCTAAATTCTACAGGACAGCGGCACTCCAGGACTGACGTTGCCTATCCCTGTCCTAAAGCATCATATCAACTTGTGGAAAATGGGCATCCGATGACCCATTTAGGTGATCTAAAATATGATAATGCATTATGTGCTTTATGAGTACTCATAAACAGCCAATATGCTAGTAATATGCATGCCTGCTAGTTAATAGTGAGAATTGGTCCCTAAACTGTTATTGAAAACACATATGCAAATTTTTAATTTTCATTAAGTTTAATAAACTGGTTTATTTAAAGACAATTATGAAAATACTCATTTCTGAATTTCATATGTCAGGCTTTTCAGGGTTTATCACCTTTGTTTTATTCCTTCCACAAAACTTGTCCTTTTATTTAAGACACTTTCCCTACATACTAGCTCTGTTGTTTTATGGTTGAAAGCACTCTGATATCCTCAGACCTGGAGAAAAGTGACAGAAAGAGGATGTCTGATCAATTTAAAGTAACTCTCTATGTTTAGAGCCTTCTTATCTAATCATCCTCTTGTCAGGCTGCCTAGTCCTTTCAGACAGGCTATCATTGCACCGTCAGACAGTTTCAGAGTCTATCATATCATATTTCAGGGTTAAAGGGGTATTTATAGCTTTATCAATACTAAGACGCATGGCAGAATGCAGACGATTGTAACTGATACCCACTGTGAGACATGCACCTGCTTTAGCCTGCAGATGCCAACAGAAGTCCCACAAATCAGATAGCAGGGTTTATTAATGGCAGTTTTTCAGAAAAGTGTGATTGTATAGCTATTATTTAATGCATTTGCATTGATACATATATATATATATATATATATATATATATATGTATATATACATACCCTCACATTTTTGTAAATATCTGTTATATCTTTTCATGTGACAACCTTGAAGAAATGACACTTTTCTACAATGTAAAGTAGTGAGTGTACAGTTTTGATAACAATGTAAATTTGCTGTCCCCTCAAAATAACTCAACACACAGCCATCCATGTCTAAATCACTGGCCACAAAAGTGAGTACACCCCTGTGAGTGTACTCACTTTTGTGTACCCAATTAGTGAGTCCAAATTAGGCCCAAAGTGTCAATATTTTGTGTGACCACCATTATTTTCCAGCACTGCTTTAACCCTCTTGGGCATTGAGTTCATCAGAGCTTCATATGTTGCCACTAGAGTCCTCTTCCACTCCTCCATGACGACATCAGCTGGTGGATTTCAGAGACCTTGCGCTCCTCCACCTTCTGTTTGAGGATGCCCCACAGATGCTCAATAGGGTTTAGGTCTGGAGACTTGCTTGGCCAGTCCATCACCTTTACCCTCAGCTTCTTTAGCAAGGCAGTGGTCGTTATCATGTTGGAATACTGCCCTGCGGCCCAGTCTCTGAAGGGAGGGGGTCATGCTCTGCTTCAGTATGTCACAGTACATGTTGGCATTCATGGTTCCCTCAATGAAATGTAGCTCCCCAGTGCCAGCAGCACTCATGCAGCCCCAGACCATAACACTCCCACCACCATGATTGACTGTAGGCAAGACACACTTGTCTTTGTACTCCTCACCTGGTTACCACCACACACGCTTGACACCATCTGAACCAAATAAGTTTATCTTGGTCTCATCAGACCACAGGACATGGTTCTAGTAATGTCCTTATTCTGCTTGTCTTCAGCAAACTGTTTGTGGGCTTTCTTGTGCATCATCTTTAGAAGAAGCTTCCTTCTGGAGTGACAGTCATGATG
The DNA here is from genome assembly GCA_027474115.1 of Schizopygopsis malacanthus. NCBI lineage: Eukaryota > Metazoa > Chordata > Actinopteri > Cypriniformes > Cyprinidae > Schizopygopsis > Schizopygopsis malacanthus. The sequence continues at coordinate 2,493,631 of CM049879.1, forward strand.
ATCAATTTGATGCAGTGTGCGGCGTATGGTCTGAGCACTGACAGGCTGACCCCCCCCACACACCCCTTCAACCTCTGCAGCAATGCTGGCAGCACTCATACGTCTTTTTCCCAAACACAACCTCTGGATATGACGCAGAGCACGTGCACTCAACTTCTTTGGTCGACCATGGCGAGGCCTGTTCTGAGTGGAACCTGTCGTGTTAAACCGCTGTATGGTCTTGGCCACCGTGCTGCAGCTCAGTTTCAGGGTCTTGGCAATCTTCTTATAGCCTACGCCATCTTTATGTAGAGCAACAGTTTCTTTTTTTCAGATCCTCAGAGAGTTCTTTGCCATGAGGTGCCATGTTGAACTTCCAGTGACCAGTATGAGAGAGTGAGAGTTATAACACCAAATTTAACACACCTGCTCCCCATTCACACCTGAGACCTTTTAACACTAACGAGTCACATGACACCGGGGAGAGAAAATGGCTAAAAATAATTACCATGAATGTGTCCGGGGGAAATAGTAAGGATTCGCCATCTCCTCATTAGACAAGCCTTTAGAGAGAAGTGCATCTTCACGGATAATGATTGTATGAAAGAGTTATTGTTTTCGTTTTTATTTATTTAGTTAAGTATTCATTTAAAGCCTTCTATAGATATATTTAGCATGTCTGTGATGCATGCTGTCTTTCGGTTCATTTTTGTGAAGCGCTCCTGTTCAAGATAAAAGCATGACGTTTTGTTGATATTGTGAGTGTACACAAATAAAAGTAGACTGATGCATTTATGTACATATGACTTTCATATGATATTAGTATGAGTGTATATATGTTACAATATCCATCCATCCATCCAATCTATCTTTTAGCACATGTATTACATATAACTGAATATATAAATTATTTATGGGTAATGTAGTTTGCCTTTTAAAAACCTTTTTCTTTTCAATATGAAGAACTTCAATGAGATTTAACTTCCCGAAGCTGACTGTTACACTCTGTACCAGAGAGAGTTGCCTTTAATGAACAGATTCACAAAAAGACAAAAAGAGGATTATTATAACTACCATGTCTCCTCTTTTCACAGCAGTTTTGTGCTGAAAATGTCAATGCTGGGGGAATAAATTCAGAGAATGGAGTAGAACATTAAATAAATGATTCACACTGCTAATAAAAGTCTCAGGTTTATGTGATAAACCAACATCATTTTGTTTATTATCTCATACGTTCACTTATTCTCAGCATATAATGAAATTCATAATATTTCTGAGAAACAATTTTTCACACCTTTAAGCATAATAGATAAGTGAAGCTTTTGTGGAACATCATGTATGGGAATGCATTTGGTTTGTGCACTACACATAAAATCCTCTACTACTGACATACATCATTGGATGTATTAAGGAAATCATCCTGACGTTCGGTTGGTACTGTCTAAAAGTATTGGTCTGCCCAGAGCTGACATCTCGGATGTTTCCCATGTGAATGTGGGAGGAGGATTATGAGCTCTGCTGGCTGTCACTAATGCACATGATTGATTGTCATCTTAATGTCACTATCAGAATATGACACTTTTGATGCCATTGGGTTTTCAGTGAGCAGGCTTAGCTGCTCAAATTCGATGAGTGTCAGTGTGACTCATACCACACATCCAATCAACGCTTATCAGGGAATTCCTTTCATTTATGAAAATAAATTTGGTAGTACTTTTGTGCTTTATATTAATGTTCAGTAGTAGCCATTACGCAGTGGTGGGCAACAGAAAAATAGCACTCCACCACCGCTCCATCACAAGGACAATTCATGTCAACGACCCCTAATATAACTGCGTATTTAGCAAGAATTCACGTTAAACATATGTAGCTAGCTTGATAGAGAAGGATCACTCAAATCAGAAATAATGTGAAGGCTATGATGATGACGACAATGGACATGAGCGGAAAGTTATAGGGTTGTTCTCAAGGAATTAGTTTGTTCCTTCCAGGTGAAAGCATGATTTAAACAAGTACAACAACACTTGTTCACACGCAATCGCTCTCTCAATAATGCATTCAATCAAATGTAATCTTAACAGTGCTACTTCATCTGTATCTGATTTTCAAATGAGCAGAAATCTGCAAGAAATGCATCGATCCGTCAGTAAAATAACTGATGAAAATATACTGTTATTTTCATCACAAACCAAATTTGCAGCAATTATACCTTTTAATGCTGACAACCATGTTATTAGCTTGTCAAGTGGTAAGAAAAAAGTTTGCACACTGTTTGCCACTTTGAAACGCTCCTGTTGTTATTTTTTTATATGCGTTATGAACAGAACTGTGATTTTTCAAACGTACTGAAATACTTTGAAAATGGAGCGATATTTCTGGTATCAATGAACCCGGAGCGGAGCGATTATTATATACTCGGAGCTAGGGCTGTAGTACTCGAGTCCGGACTCGAGACGTTTTTCTATCGTCTCGGACTTGTCTTGAACTCGTTGGTATTTGGATTCGGACTTGTCTCGGACTTGGTCATTGGACTCGCCAAATGTTCAAGTTGGTCTCGACCGAGTCCAGCAATATATGCTTTTTTTTCTCTTTCAAAACAAAACCATTAATCTGGCTCGCTTGTTCCGCAAACGGGTAACGTAACTGGTTTAACTCCATCTAGAACGGGCATTGTCATTGGTCGCCTGTTAAATGCACAGCTGCGTCATATGAGTGTGCGCTTGGCTCTGAGTGTGCGCGCTGCGTGGAGCCATAAATAATTTTTATTTTGGCCACAGACATGCTGTCGGCAAGTTGCATAATACAGTTTGGTTTTACAAAGTTCGTTGGAGTTTTCCCTCTCACTTTCCTTCGCGTTTAAATACCTTATTAATGCCCGTTCGCATTTTGCTTTCACTTTCATTTCAGGTCAATTGCGATTTTGAATAGAAATATGACCAAACGCTAGAATTAGACACTTTGATAATAACAGTAAAGAGAAAAGAACAATCCAACCGCTTGTCGGTGCACATGATTAACCGCTCACGTGTGATGCTCTCTAGGTGCCCTTCACACAGAGTGTGTTTTTGTGTTGACGCGGGCAGTGAAATAGGAAAAATACAAGATGATGTGAGTTAAACATCTTTTAATAACTAGAGTGCCGCGTTTTTAGAAAGCCGTTTCATGCACGAGACGCGAGCGCAACCGTCAAACGCGTCCATGTCTAGAAGAAACAATGGAAAAGCAGCGTAATCGAATACAAAACCCGTGAAGAAACTTACTGTACATGTACTGTATATCTGATCTTTCAGGTTTGCATCAGGGTGACAGGCTGAGAACTGCTGTTCATTGTTTTACAGAGCCTTTATAGTTAATAATAGCACTCTAGGTGTTATACCTTCAGTCATTTTGAATTGGAATTACTTGAGTTTTTGGAGCATTTGTCTTGTATTATTTCAGAACATATAGCCTAATATGCATAATATAAGTTTGTACAAGATGTAGTTGTAGTTCATGCATCTTCTCTGCAAAGATATTTAGTTATTTGTTTCACATTTACATCATGAAGACAACGTCATGTGTGGTGCACTTAGAATACTATTCTTTAACTAGAGGTTTAATAAAGAGAAAGTTGCATCTACAGTGTATCTATTCACTGTATCTAATTTGCATATTAATGTGTTGCTGTTGGGACAGAATGTTGAAAAATTATTTTCATAATGGGAGTCATGGCCAGATTTTCATAATAATATATAATATTTCATAAGCAAACTGATTTATAATTTATTTCCCTATTCAATTGTTGTCTCCCAAAATGCATAATAAACATGCTTTTAGTCCTGGTGTCCTCTGAGCATGTATGAACTGATGTCCTGTTTCATAACAGGAAGTTATATTTGAATTTGAAAACCCATAACATTTTCCTGAGATGTTGCTTTATGACAAACAATCTGAAAATGATTCAGATTTAAAAGACATTACAGAATATAATCATATTCCATAAGGATGTACAATTTTTCACTAAATCAAATATTGCCATCTTTAAAGGCATAGGAGAGGGTTTAAAAAAGATTTAGTATCTCTATAAAGCCCTGAATGAGCTCTGTGCAGGACATCCAGGCTTATAACTGTGACATGTGAGGTCTCAGAGAAATACACTAAAATAGAATGTCCACTACAGAGACACAAACTCCATCGCTGGGTCTCAGGAGGAGAAATAAAATAGCCTAATTTGATCCTACAGTGTTGTTGCACATGCTTTAGATCATTACAAACAATAATGCAAAAGTATTATATTAGAATAGAAGATATGCCGTCTCTCGTATCACATAAATTATCAATAATTAAATATGTGGTTTTGAAGAAGATTTTTTTTTTCTCTGTTTTGACCGTCTCATTTGGACTTGGACTTGGACTCGAACCTCTTTGGACTCGGTCTTGACTCGGACTCGAACCTCTTTGGACTTGGACTTGTCTTGGACTCGACAAAGGTGGAATTGACTACAGCCCTACTCGGAGCGCGGAGGGGATTCTAGGTGCAATTTTCACAATTACTTTCTTATATTATTCTTTGACTATGTTACATTTTTTTGGCCCGATGCCAAACTTACTTGCCGACTCCTGTATTACAGTAGGCTATATAAAGGAGTAGTTCACCCAAAAATAAAAATGTACTGAAAATTTACTCACACTATCCAGGATGTAGATGAGTTTGTTCCTTCATCATAGAGATTTGGAGTAATTCGGCATTACATCACTTGCTCACCAGTGGATCCTCTGCAGTGAATGGGTGCCGTCAGAATGAGAGTCCAAACATCTGATAAAAATATCACAATAATCCACACCCCTCCAGTCCAACAATTAACATCTTGTGAAGTAAAAACCTGCAAGTTTGTAAGAAAAAAAATCCACCAGGGTGTTTTGAATTCAAACCATGGCTTCTAGACAAAAGATAAAACCCAATATCAATAATATTGCTTTCTTCAATAATAATAATAATACAATTTATCCACTGTTGTCCTCTCACATCATAATCACACCGATATATTTGTTTAGACCTGTTAACTCTTGTAAACAGTGCTTGACCTCTGTATATTTCTCTCCTGATTCAGACAGAATTAATTTTTCACCGGAGAAAGCAATATTATGGATAGAGGACTCGCATTTTAGCTTGAAGATGGATTGCTTATAAACACACAGTTTTTAACTTCACAAGACATTAATTGATGGACTGGAGTGGTGTGGATTATTTTGATGTTTTGACTCTCATTCTGACGGCACCCATTCACTGCAAAGGATCCATTGGTGAGCAAGTGACGTAATGCCAAACTTCTCCACATTTGTTCCAACAAAGAAACAAATTCATCTGTATCATGGATGGCCTGAGGGTTAGAAAATGTCCAACACATTCCCCCAACTCTTTCTAAAATAACAGCACCCCGTCCTGACATTAAACACCCACTACTACATGTTACTCTCTGTTCAAGAGAAGCCCTAAAGCGAATCAAAGTACAAGTCAGTGATCTTCATGTGAGTGTCCAGTCATTGGTGTGCAGCAGAGATGCAGTGCCGTTGTGACGAGCTCATGAGAATATGATGAAGTGGGCGAGCGCAGGGGCAGCTCACGATTGCTGTGTTTTGTTGTTTGCCCGTTGCTCGGTTACCTGTTGAACATCATGCAGTGTCATCGCCTGTGCCTCCCTCCCACTCCAACCTACAGAATACTCTTCAACATCTATTGGAGCGTTTATATATGAGATCTGGTTTAACTGTGCACAAGGAAATGTATAATCACCACATCAGAGACTATAAAGATGGCCTTTCTACTGCTAAAACAAATTATTATGCCAATTTGATAAACTCTGGTGGTGGAAACACAAAAATACTGTTCTCTACAATGAATAATATTTTGCGACCACCAGATGCCTTCTCATTACATTCGCATTCTAATACTACATGTGATGCTTTTATTAATTGTTTTAGTGATAAAATTGAAACAATTCATAAGAATTTAACACCCAATATTGGGGCATGTGGTTCATTCTTCTCTCTTCATGATGCTTCTACTCTAACTGCTTTTTCTAGTTTTTACTTGCCTACGGCGAATGAAATAGCAGAATGTGTTCAAAAATCTAAATCTACCACCTGTCAGTTAGATCCTATTCCCACACATCTGGTCAAGTTTTGTTTACCTTCTTTATTACCCTTGATAACTCAAATTATACATTCTTCTCTTATTACTGGTACTATTCCTTCATCCTTCAAAGTAGCGGCCATTACTCCCATACTTAAGAAACCTGGTGCGGATTGTAATGACCCTGAAAACTTTCGACCCATATCTAATTTACCATTTCTTTCTAAACTATTGGAAAAAATTGTTGCTCAGCAGGTACATACTCATTTAATGGAGAATAACTTGTTTGAGCAATTTCAGTCTGCTTATCGTCCATATCATAGCACAGAGACAGCGCTTATTAAAGTCACAAATGATTTGTTAATGGCTGCAGATTCGGGACTTTTAACAATACTAATTCTTCTCGATTTGACTGCAGCTTTCGACACGATCTCACATAGTATTTTATTGGAGAGATTGATTTCTATTGGGATCACTGGTATATCCCATGATTGGTTTAAATCCTATTTATCTGGTCGGACTCAGTTCGTTCAAATAAAACAATTTAAATCACGGATATCTCAGATAACCAGTGGTGTGCCTCAAGGCTCAGTCTTGGGTCCTCTTCTGTTTATTGTGTATTTATTGCCTCTAGGACAGATTTTCCGTAAATTTAATATAAATTTTCACTGCTACGCAGATGACACTCAGCTCTATATATCTTCGAAGCCTAGTTCAGTATCACCGTCTTCCTCTCTTTTGCTTTGTCTTTCTGAAATTAAATCATGGTTTACATGCAATTTTCTCAAAGTTAATAGCGCGAAGACTGAAATTCTATTAGTAGGTACTAAATCAAAGCTGCGTAATTGTGGAAGTTTCACACTTACTATCGACAACTCTGTTATCTCTCCTTCTTCTCAGGTCAAGAGTCTGGGTGTCATCCTTGACAGTACTCTGTCTTTCGAGGCACATATAAATAATATTACACGGTCCGCATATTATTATCTGCGAAATATTAATCGTCTTCGACCATCTCTTTCTGTTAATGGTACTGCTGTCCTCGTGCATGCATTAGTTACCTCTCGAATTGACTACTGTAACTCTTTGCTCAGTGGTGTTTCACAGAAACTTATTCATAAGCTTCAGATGGTTCAAAATTCAGCAGCTCGGATCATTACACGAACACCGTTGAATGAGCACATTACTCCAGTTTTAGGGCACCTTCATTGGCTTCCAATCAGATATCGTATTCAATTTAAGATTTTACTTTTTACTTATAAGGCTCTTCATAATTTAGCACCTTCATATCTGAGTGAACTTCTTCATGTGTATGTACCTACCCGATCCCTCAGGTCTTCTGCTTCTGTGACTCTTGTTGTACCATCTGTACGTTTGACTACCATGGGAAGTAGAGCCTTTAGTTGTATTGCTCCGACGATTTGGAATACTTTACCTCAAGATATACGTAATAGTCTTAGTCTTTCAATTTTTAAATCACGTCTTAAAACTCATTTTTTTAGATTAGCCTATCCTGAGTGATTTTAGTTATGTTGATTGGGTATTGAATTTGTATAGTATTGTTTATCGTGTTGTTGTATTTTCCTTCTGTTTAATTATGTTTTTTATTATTGTAAGGTGTCCTTGAGTGTCTTGAAAGGCGCCCACAAATAAAATGAATTATTATTATTATTATTAACAGCCTTGAAAGCAGGTGAAAGAAAAACATCATCTAAAGTCATGGCAACAAATGCACCCGCGGGAGCTGCCACGGCATAATGCTGTTTACAAGTCAATTAGTATTTCTGAAGATTTCGATTCAATCTGTGGTGAACAATGTGTCTTTTCACTCACAGGATCAGTCTTGCATTTGGTTTACTTATTATTATTTTTTTGCACTTTGGTATTACCAAAGGTCCACAGTAAATGGGGTCAGAGTTGAAACTGCTTGAATGTTGAGTGCTGCTGTAGCTGAAAACATTAGGGAACATTGACACAAATCATGTGAAAGGACCTTAAATCAGTATTCCATGTTTGAAATAAGTGAAGCTCAATTGACAGCCCTTGGGATAATGTTGATCATCACAAACATTTATTTAGACTTTTTCTTTTCTTAATGAAATGCAAAATTCTGGGTTACAGTGAGGAACTTAAAAAATGGAAGTGAATAGGGCAAATAGAAAACAGAAGTGAACGTTAAATAATGTGTGGAACACCCCGAAAAAAACTAGCCTGACAAACACTGGCCCAACATTGGCTGATGCGAACCATCGACTTGGTGTGTCCCAGCCTTTAAAAGTCTGATAAAGTGTACTTCTTGTTTTCACAAAGATCACATTCCTGCTTCTAAATCCTCCAAAATTTCCCCCATTTACATCTATTGTAAGCACTTCACCATAACATCAAAGCTTGCTTTCAAAGAAAAGAATGGACAAGTGTAAATTATAAATTTTTTTGCATCACAAATGCTCTCGATTGAGCTTAAGTTCTATTGAACCCCGAATATTCCTCTAATGTTGTGTTCATATCACTTGGTAGTGTGAAAGCAGTGCTTACAGTAGAAGGCCTGCTGATGAGAAGTGTAAAAGCCAGTAATTCTGAGGGTAGGAAAGCTGTCATCCTAAATGCAAGTAAAGGATTTGTTTTGTTCTCTTCCTTTTCCTCCCGAGCAGACTGATCCCCGCTGGCATCATGGGCCCATTACACATTAAGACATAACATGCTCACAGCTCATATCTCTCTGGCAGAAAAGTGAGGTAATAGTCTGAGGCAGTCCTTTGATCCTGGGCGGAGGCGTTTACAGCATGGATAATGCATTCTCTCAGAATGGCACATTAAATAACACTGATCGAAGCTCTGGGCTGTTCAATTTTTATACCCCTGACTGGGGTGGGATGTGAAGTTGTTTTTTTTCTCTGAGAGTTAGTTAAGACATCATAAGATGACTTTAACATGCTATTTTTTATATGCCTACCAAAGCATAAAAAGATGGCAAGTGCACTTGGTTGCAGTAGTGTAGAGTACTCAGACTGATTAATGGTTTGATTGATTGCCTGATGAGAATTGACAGACTGCATGAATGATATATCACGAGTATGACTGAACTAGCCATCGACACTAGTATATTTATTAATTAAGGTAACACTTTAGAATTCTGTTCCTTCGTTAATTAATAACTATGCAGGAACAAGTGACTAATGCACTATTAACATTGTAGTAACTACCAAACAAAAAAACTCGGATTAATGAAACTGGTAGTTCACTATTAGCTAATCAATAACTACTATTTGTCATGTATATCCTGGATAACTACTAAGAACTACTCTATACAGGTTCATAATTAATGTGAATTGTGCATAATGTATAATTAATCCATTATGCACAATTCACCTCAAGTGTTACCAAATCCTTTGAAAGGAATAACTAATTACTTGGATCAGTATTCTAAAGTGAAAAGCATCATAGCTTCCTAATATTCACTGACGTCATTGTAAGCTTTTGAGATAAATGTAAGGTTTTGAGATAGTAATTCAAGATTTATTATTCGTCACATACACAATTATACAGAATATAACCCGCAGTGATATGTAAGTAATGACTCAAGTGTTACTACATCCTTCTGAAGGAACTACTAATTATTTGGATCAATATTGTAAAGTGAAGATCACGGTAACCGACTAGTAATGATTTAAGTGTTACCAAATCTAGCTAAATTAATTTCTAACCAAAACCTTACAAAAAGTTTGCAAAACCTTACAAAAAAGTTTGTAATGACTTCAGTAATTACTAGAGAGTTGTCACAGTCTTTACTTTAGAATACTGATACAAAACATTAGTAATTCCTTTAGAAGGATGTAGTAACACCTGAATAATTACTATCCAACACTTTACAACAACCTCAAAGCTCACAATGATTTCAGTCATTACTAGAGAATTATCATAATCTTCACTTTAGAATACTGATACAAAAAATTACTAATTCATTCTGAAGAATTTGGTAATACTTGAGTCATTACTAGTGGGTTACCATGATCTTTACTTTAGAATTAATTATACATTATGTATTATTCATATTAATTATGAACCTGTATACAGTAGTTCTTAGCAGTTCTTAGGAAGGTATGAAAAAATAATAGTTACTGATTAGCTAATAGTGAACTACCACATTCGACGAAGCACTATGACTTACTAATTAATTAATCAGAGTTTCTTGTCAGTTACTAGAGTGCTAATATTGCGTTACTCATGTGTTCTTGTGTAGTTTTCATTAATGATAGAACAGTATTCTAAAGTGTTACCTTAATTAACATTAACCTGAATTAATAAATGCAGTAAACATTGTTTTAGTTCATGATACTTAATACATGCACTTAATGTTAATAAACTGAACCTAAAAATGTGGCATCCTGGCCAAATTCCCCCACTGGCCTCTGAGCATCACGGCCTCCTAATCATCCTCATACACTGATTGGCTTCATCACTCTGTCTCCTCTCCACCTGTAAGCTGGTGTGTGGTGGGCGTTCTGGCGCAATATGGCTGCCGTCGCATCATCAGGTGGATGCTGCACACTGGTGGTGTTTGAGGAGATCCCCCCTTCTATGTAAAGCACTTTGAGTACCCAGAAAAGCGCTATATAAATGTAACAAATGATTATCATTATTATTATTAAAAATATATAAAATGATTGGCAAAATGATAGACAGAATAATAGACAGAATGATAAATAGATATATAGAATGACAGGATGATAGAACAACATAACGTTAGATAGAATGATAGAATGAACGATGATGATGGTGATGATGCTACAGACAGACAGACAGACAGACAGACAGAGAGATGGATGGACAGACAGACAGAGAGACGGACGGACGGACGGACGGACGGACGGACAGACAGACAGAGAGACGGACGGACGGACGTACAGACAGACAGACAGAGAGACGGACGGACAGAGAGACGGACGGACAGAGAGACGGACGGACGGACGTACAGACAGACAGACAGAGAGACAGAGAGACGGACGGACAGAGAGACGGACGGACAGAGAGACGGACGGACGGATGGACGGACAGACAGACAGAGAGACGGACGGACGGACGGACGGACAGACGGACAGACAGAGAGACGGACGGACAGAGAGACGGACGGACGGACGGACAGACAGACAGAGAGACGGACGGACAGAGAGACGGACGGACAGAGAGACGGACGGACGGATGGACGGACAGACAGACAGAGAGACGGACGGACGGACGGACGGACAGACGGACAGACAGAGAGACGGACGGACAGAGAGACGGACGGACGGATGGACGGACAGACAGACAGAGAGACGGACGGACGGACGGACGGACAGACGGACAGACAGAGAGACGGACGGACAGAGAGACGGACGGACGGATGGACGGACAGACAGACAGACAGACGGACGGACGGACGGACGGACAGACGGACAGTCAGAGAGACGGACGGACGGACGGACGGACGGACAGACAGACAGAGAGACGGACGGACGGACGGACGGACAGAGAGACGGACGGACGGACGGACAGACGTACAGACAGACAGACAGAGAGACGGACGGACAGAGAGACGGACGGACAGAGAGACGGACAGACAGACAGAGAGACGGAACGGATGGACGGAGAGACATACAGAGAGACGGACGGACGGATGGACGGACAGACAGACAGAGAGACGGACGGATGGACGGACAGACAGAGACGGACGGACAGACAGACAGAGAGACGGACGGATGGACGGACGTACAGACAGACAGACAGAGAGACGGACGGACGGACAGACAGACAGAGAGACGGACGGATGGACGGACAGACAGAGACGGACGGACGGACGTACAGACAGACAGACGGACAGACAGACAGAGAGACGGACAGATGGATAGACAGATCCAGGATTCATTATCCAGTATTGTGTTTTTGTATTCTTTACGGGAGGTCAAGCTCTTTCTCCATGCTGAGTTTTCTTGAAGTGAATTAAAATGACCTATTTCTCAGCACTAGATAGAGAGCAGTCCAGACAGGAGCAGCGTGACTTAGTCCGCTTGGATGTCCACACTCACACCATCCTACACTGAAGGGCGCTGGCATGCAGGAATGCTGGAACACAACAGCCGACTCATCAGGCTAAATGAACAATGGCAAGAAGAGAGAATGCAGCTTGCGGACCAATAGATTTGTGTCCTATAAACATGTAGTTCTGTAGGCCTCTCATTGGTGAAGATCTCCCTCTCTCGCTGTGAGAGAGGAAAAAACGAGGCCAGTAAGATTCACTGCTGTCTCCAAATGAAATGTTGTTTATTGATGTGTGAAAGAATCCAGTCACGATATGTGTGCATACTGGGCAGACACAAACAGGAAATCAGTACCGTACTGCAGCTCTCCTGAGAGTACTTCAATCAAACTCTCTCTGCATAGCCTTCATTTATTAAACATCTTCTATCTCTGTCTGGAACCATTAGGAATGACAAGACTAACACTGGCAATGAACTCCTGTTTAACATGCTGAACACCTTTATATCAGCAAATAAAATCAGCTTTTGTCTTTTTAATAATTTACTCTGACATCAATTTGTATCAATTATTGTCATTCACACCATTAAGTTAAAAAATAAAGCAAAATAGAGCATGAATGGTCACTATAGAACAAAAACATACACAAGTAAACCTAAACATTTGTTCCCAGTGTACATGAACAACACAATGTACAGACAACAAATATTTCCAAAGTAGGCCTACAGCAAAACAGTCAAATGTGTACATATTTTCACTATTTAAAATAACTGTTTTCTATTTGAGTATATTTTAAAATGTAATTTATTGTGATTTCAAATCCGAATTGTTAGCATCATTACTCCAGTCACATGATCCTCCAGAAATAATTATAATATTCTGATTTGCTGTTAAAAAAACATGTATTATTATGATGATGTTGAAAACCGCTGAGTATCATTTTTTTCAGGTTTCTTTGATGAATAGAAAGTTCAGAAGAACAGCATTTATCTGAAATAGAAATATGTTGTAACATTATAAATGTCTTCATCATCACTTTGATCAATTTAAACCATCCTTGCTAAATAAAAGTATTAATTTCTATCATTTCTTTTCCAAAATAAATAAATAAAATAAAATATGAATTATAATGACTCTAAGCTTTTTAATGGTATAGTGTATTATGTTACAAAATATTTTTATTTCAGATACATGCTGATCCATGGATCTTTCTATTTATCAAAGAATCCTGAAAAAAAATGTACTCAACTGTTTTAAATATTATTAATAATACTAATTAAAAAAGGTTTCTTGAGCAGCAAATCAGCATATCAGAAAGATTTCTGAAGGATCATGTGACAAAGGAGAGGAGTAATGATGCTGAAAATTTAGCTTTGATCACAGGAATTAATTACATTTTACAATATATTCAAATAGAAAACATCTGTTTTACATAGTAAACCTGTATTTTGGATCAAATCAATGCAGGCTTGGTAAGCAGAAGAGGCTTCTTTAAAAAAACTAAATCCTACTGTTCCTAAAACAAAAGCCAAGGGGAGAGAATGTTTTAATTAAGAAAAATAATATTTATTTTGTAAATTATTCTTTTATTTCAGGTCGTTTTTCAATAACTGCTCTTAGTTTCGTTTTTCAAATATTTAGAAATTGTATTTTATTTCAGTTTATGAAATATTTTTTTCATCAATCGTTTTTGTCTTAGTTTTCATTTACAAAAATAACCTTGCTCCAAGCAATGGATGAGTCTGGATCCGATCCTGCAGCTTTCAGAGAGCTGCGCAGTGCAACAGTGCCCTTCGAGCTACAAAGGCGACAGCACAGGCCATCGGGAGGTCTACAGCCAGCTTAGTGGTGCTGAAGCAATTTCCGACTTAGTGGTCGTGCCAGAACTTGCGCTGGCCATACAGCAGCTTGCGGCTTCCTTCAAAATTGAAACCTCTCGCCCCCTTAAAGTGTTTCAAAGGATGCTAGGCTTCATGGCCTCCGCATCGCCGGTACTACGTCTGGGCCTGTTTTGCATGAGACCCCTTCAGTACTGGCTGAAACCGCAAGTTCCACCTCCCATGCGTGGCCTCACGGACGCCTCTGTGTCAGAGTGAGCCAGGCCTGTGTGGCAGCTCTGGCCCCCTGGAAGGACCCCCAGTGTTTCAAGAAGGGCGTGACCATGGGCATTATTTACAGAAGGAAGGTTTCCTTGACAGATGCTTCCAACACAGGCTGGGGAGCTCTGTGAAAGGACAAGCCAGCCTTCAGCTCCTGGTCGGACACACAAGATCGGCCACTAGGGATGTGACGAGATCTTGCGAGATCCGATGTGTCTTGCGAGATCCGACTGCTCTCGCGAGAACGTGATGATATCCTCGCAAAGTATTGTGCAATGTTTACATTAGAGCTGCAAAATTGATCATAAAAAAAAGCCTGCAGCCTGCAGCTATCCCTACTTAAGACTTTTTCTGCCATGTTTAACACAAACAAGACTCTAGAGCAGAAGGTAAAGGCTAGTATGGCAACACTTCACTTCATAGAGAGTTCATAGAGCATTCTATTATTATACGACCTTCAGAACCGCATATATATAGCCGAACTGATGCCTTTACATTGTCAGGATTTACAACCGCATGCAAAGCTGCACTGAATGGAACAGCACGGGACATCGAGTTGCCTACATAATCATGATGGGTTTAATTCACTCACAGAGACGGAGAAGGAGAAATGATTCACGTTCATCTTTAAACGGAGCTGCCTCAGTGCAGTGGGCGTGATCGCGCGAACTCTGAGACGCGCGCACCAAACGCCCTCTCTGCACTCGCTAACAAAGCGTTTAAAGTCATTGTTAGTTGTTTAACTGTGTGATGATAGGACAAGTCTTGACTGGGCTCATTTATTTAAAAACGGGCTGTCCGCTGTGATATAACTTCCCGGTGTTATGACGCCATTTTTGATTCTTTCGCTCTCGTGTCCTGAATGCGGTTGTGACTTCAGCTGTTCATTCATATACAGCAGATGTTTTATGTTTTTATGTTTAATGTTTTAAACTCTCACCTGTAACTTCTGTTAGTTCCAAACAAAACTGTGAATGCACCATAATCTGCAGTTCTATTGACTATCACTGCCCTGTAATTCTCTTTCTTTCTTTGTCTTTTTTATTAATTATTTGTTATTTTTCCGTTTCTCTCTTTTCTTATTTTTTATTGTTATTTTCTTTATTTCATTTTTATTTTTTTATTAATGATTTATTGTTATTTCTTTTTCTCTCTTTTCTTGTTATTGTCTTTCTTTATTGTTATTTTCTTTCTTTCCTTCTTTGTTGTTGTTATTATTATTTATTTTTGTAAAGTATTAATTATGAGAAAAGGTTTGAATAGACCTTATAGTTTGTGTATAAACACCAATTTTCTTCAGTAGCCATCAAAACGAAATGATCTTAACACTTGTATTGTAACACTTATCTTCCGCCAGGATGAGGCGACAACCCGTTTAAACAATGTATTTGACAAGTAGGTGATTTGCAGGCACTCTCGGTGAGCCCTGTCTGCCTTGAATTTGGGTTGGGCCTAACGACTCCAAGGTCGTCCTAAAGCCAAGGCAAGGCAAGGAACTAGTACTGCCTTACCATGACACTGCATGACTCTGTGTCGTCACTTCAATCGAATTTGACCTGAGATCCTATGGCGCATTGCCCATTTATACTGTATAGCCAGATGGCTCCACCCCTTCAGGCAGGATTCCTCGCCGAAGTCTCGTGCCGCTCTGCTGCCAAGCCATTGGTTCATTTTTAATTCGCTGCACGAACCAATGGCCGTGCAGTTTTACTGCGTGATTGTAAAGGCTTCAGTCATCGGAGAAAAATTTGTTTTCCCCATAAGCGTTTAGTGATGCAGTACTCTTTCCCGTATCTCAGGGAACCGAGGTTACGTTAATAAACGAGTATGTTTTAAGTGAAAGAAAACAGCTCAGAAACACGTGTAACAGCATAGTGTCAGCAGATAGACACAAGACACAGGTTTATTGAGTAGCAGCAGAGGGGAATGAGATGAGCAGAATGTCCAGGTAAGCAGGTGGGGAATGGGAAAGTCTCTAGGGGCTTCTCTGAGTGATAATTTCCTTTTCTTGGAGACGGTGGAGCACAGAAGCAGTGGAGAACAGGGATATGAACACTGGAGCAACTGGTAAGTAGACAAAATGTCAGTGGATCAGGTAAGTCAACATGGAAGTTTTGAGACCAGGCAGTGAGTGAACTGGAGGAGTGCAGAGATATAGTGCAGTTGATGAGCGCTGACAGGTGGCGGTGATTAGTAATCAGGGGATTGGAATCTGGTGAGTCTTGTTAGTGGAGACTGTGGCAACGAGTTTGCAGGTATAACCTTCTGACTTGGGGAGATCTGTGACGAAGTCGACTCCGACGTGGGACCAGGGGCGACATGGAATTGGTAATGGGACTAATTTTCTGGTGGGTAAGTGATGTGGAGTTTCGGAGATGGCGCAGACTGAGCATCCACGAACGTACTGGGAGACATCTCAGGCCATACTGGGCCACCAGTACCGAGCTTGGAGGAGCGAGAGAGTACGCTGGCTGCCTGGGTGTCCAGAGCCCGGTGAAGCATGCAGGGAGGCCAGAAGGGTAGTCATCAAGGAGGTGGGCACGTAGGTTTTGCTTTCTGGGCCTCCCAGCGGAGCGGGTTCGGTGATAGAGGCAATGCGGATCTGTTCATCCAGGGCCCACCAGATGTGGCTCAAAAGGACGGCTGGAGGGAGTATGGGATCAGGTGAGGAGGGTTTGTCGGGGGCATGAATATGTGACAGGGAATCCGCCTTGACATTCTTAGCCGGTGGACAGGCCGAATACCTCCTTTAAATGGGAAGAGAAAGCCTCGAAAGAGTTAATTATAGTGGTCTGCGAGTTCCAGATGGCTCGTGCCCAGATCAATGCCTGTCCAGTTAGCAGGGAGATCAAGAAGGCTTCTTTAGCCTGTTTACTGTTAAACTTTTGGGATTGTATCTCTATGTAGACCGAAACTTAGAATAAAAAAAAACGCTATATTCAACCACTTCACCCGAATAGTTTGCTGGGATGGCCATGGGATGGGCAGAGGCAGACTGAGGGTGTGTGATCGGAGAGAGAGCTGTTCGAAGAGCGCTGACCAGCTCTTCGAGGATATCCGCAGCGGCGGGTTTGGGAACTCCATCTCCAGTCATTGGTTCTGGTCTGGTCTTCTGTCAGCAGATAGACACAGGACACAGAGGTAAGTGCAATACAAACAACAGGTTTATTGAATAGCAACAGAGGGGAATGAGATGAGCAGAATGTCCAGGTAAGCAGGCGGGGAATGGGAAAGTCTCTAGGGGCTTATATGAGTAATAATGTCCTTTTCTTTTTCCAAAGGGAACAGCGGAGCGTGGAGACGGTGGAGCACAGGAGTGGTGGAGGATGGGGATAGAAACACTGAGCTGGTAAGCAACTGGTAAGTAGACAAAAGGTAAGTGGGTCAGGTAAGTCAGCATGGAAGATTTGAGACCAGGCAGTGAGTGAACTGGAGGAGTGCAGGGATACAGTGCAGTTGATGAGTGCTGACAGGTGGCGGTGATTAGTAATCAGGGGATTGGGATCTGGTGAGTGTAGTTAGTGGAAATTGTGGTGACTGGTGACTCTCTGACACATAGTGGATCAGGGTAGCTCTTAAAGTGACAGCAGTCTAATATTCCTGCTGTCTGTTATTCATGTTACTTAAACAACAAAAGAGCGAAAAATCTCTGCTCTTGTCTAAATCACTTTTGTAACTTTAATAAGAAAAAAATATTTTACACAGTGAAGAATATGCAGGTTTTAGATTGTTTATTCTTAGATTATTATTATTAGATTTGAATATTCTTCATTAATCGCTGATTGTTTACTTGTCTTCAGTGTGTGTTTTTTATTTAGGCTATTCATGTTTATGATATTAACACGGGTGACAAGAATTATACAATTTCTAAAACTTTGGTTTCAAAAAGAAAATATTTAAAGTAAAAATGAATATATCGTGATATCATTACAGTGACATAAAATTACTCATATCGTGATACGATTTTGGTCATATCACCCACCCCTCACCTGAACTAACCTTGCCTTGTCATAAAGTCAAACTATTAGATATTATAAGAGACATATTGAGGGTCTGAAAGGTTTCTGTTTTTTAACTGCATGATTCTGTTAGTTGCAACCACATGGCTTTGATTTGGTGGACAAACATTTCAAATATCAGTAGTCAGTATAGCATTGTTTCTATGAAATTAAAGATTATGCCAAACAACTTAAATATGTTTTCTTCATTATGATATCAGGAAAATTGTATTACCAGGCTATTATTGACTTAATGCAATTAAAAAATATATAATTTACCTAAATTATGAAACTAAAAACATACACATCATAGATGACCCATAGCTGTTTTATGTGTGAATTGCATTTTTTATGTATTTATTATGCAATCACATTTGTCACTGTTAAATATCTACTGTCAAACAGGAGCCATTAAATCCTATAATCACCCCTGGTCTTGCATTGTATTATGATTTACATTACATTTTGCAGTATCAGGCCTAAAGCTAACAACCCTCATATAGTTGTATTAATTTGCAATTAAAATATAATCATCATAATTCGCAGTCTGATCCTTCATAGTAGGTGTGCTGCATTAATCTGAACTGCCACGCTTTCCCTCTCACCCTGCCTTAACAGTGTCAATCCTAACCACTTACACTTAAAACCCCTCACGTA
Organism: Schizopygopsis malacanthus; assembly: GCA_027474115.1. NCBI lineage: Eukaryota > Metazoa > Chordata > Actinopteri > Cypriniformes > Cyprinidae > Schizopygopsis > Schizopygopsis malacanthus. The sequence continues at coordinate 2,512,488 of CM049879.1, forward strand.
GCATACAAAATAGCTTGCAATCTCATGATGAGATGTTACGGAGCTCTGAATGAGGCCAAATTAGATGGAGCATGGCACGGTATGAGACGCAGGTGTCTCCACACAAAGACTGAGACGTGAACTACTGCTGGTGTGAATGAGTCTTTACAACAGCCCATATGGCAAACCAAGCACATCGTCTTCCACTCAATAGTGCTCACTCCACTCGCAGCACGCGTCTCTGTTGTTTCTACGGCCCTAGAATCTGTCATTGCAATTACACACAAATGAAGCCATTACAAGAACACAAATCAAGATAGATGGAGTGTGTGTAGGGGTATTCTGTGGGCAATCATTCATGTGCTCATTGCTGAATGACAAAGTCAATAAGTAGATCCAATTAATCGGCATTAAATCACACAGCCAGACGACTGCCATCAGAATGATGACTATTAAGCCTTTTTTCCCTCTCTATGGGGATCATCTCATTACGGTCTTCAGGTCACCACCTGCTCTCTTGTGCCTGCGTCTTACCTCGAGAACTTTTACCCAAAATCTTCTTTTTATATGGAAAGGAGGAATACAAATGTCTGGGCACAATCAGTGAGTACACAAATATGACATAGCCTCAGATAAGGACTAAATAAACAGAGAATCCTGGGAACTCTGCCACCGGTGAACAGTTTGTTTGGTTTGCTGAAAATTAAACATCGTCTTCTGAATAGTTAAGCATTCACAGCCCCTGTGAAAAACAAGTGTGATTAATTGCACTTAATTGAGTATACTTCAAACCTTATATTTTTTTAAACTGTACTTGCAGATAATATATTAATGAAATAAAAGGTTACTTAAATAAAAGGTTGAGTGTACTTAAAGAGAGTACACGTTCATGACTGTTTCATTAAGACTTTTAAAAAGAGCACAAAAGAAGTAAATGTATAAATTAAGTTTTAATTAAATGTACATTTATATTGTAGTTTTAATAATCTTGTCATTTTTTAAAGAAGATACATGTAAAGTACTTAGTTAGAATTTTATTTAGGTCATATATAAAAAAGCCACATAAAATTTATCCATATTACTTGTGAATTACATTCTAAGTCTACTAAATCCAGATTTTTTTTTTTGTGAGAAACACAAAAAAAGTTATCCCTTTTTTGTTATTCACTACTAATCGTCCCCTTAGTGAGCTCTTACCTCGAGAACAGTTGCAACTGCATCTTAGAGTCAGTAAATCAAATTGATCAGTCCAATTAATGAAAAAAAATATTCAAAAGGAATAACTTATTAAGAATCAGACATCATTTTTTTCTGATGAACATGCCAGGGAGAGCTCGGCCACATGTGAAGAATTATTATTTATATTTTATTCACTTCCTCACACAAAGCTATTGTATGGCTTCTGGAAATATAGCATAACATTTGCTGAATTTTTGAGTGTTGACTTCATGCTATCTGTTTGCCCAAATTGTTGTTCCAAAGTGGAACAACAAAAATATACTGTGAATTCAAAATTGGGAACACTGTGGCTGTGAGCAGATGGGAGTTTTTATACAAGATCCAAGAGCTCTTGAATCTGCAGATTCTCCAGTCGAAGATTAAAGGCCAGCTCACACCAAGAATTATAACTATAACAATAACTATAACCATAACGTTTTAAAAATTGCTGTACAGTGCAACCATAAAGACAATGACAGGGAAATTATATCATTGGGGTCATTTTCATAGCAGGTATGTTGTTACATCTTACAATGCATAGAGCTCTATTGTGTTGTGTGGATAATATGCAGCTAATGTAGTTAAGGTTATTGGTGTGAATGGGCTTTATGACAATAAATTCAATGATATGTCTCTGTCCAATATTGAAACTGTCCAAGTGCTATAATTTAAGAATTGGAAGCAATTCAAAACAGGAAAGTGTCATTTTTTGCTAACATTCATTGACAGATTCTTGAGTCCACTAGAATAGCTGTTCTTGAACAATAGGCCGGGGCCCACTAAGGGGGCCTCAGCAAACTTCTAAGGGGTCAAAAGACTAAAAATTATTTAAAATAAAACAAAATAATATAAATGTTGTTTATGTTATTCTGAGTTTAGCAGTTTTTATTGCATTATAATGGTGACAGTGAACCCTGTAGAAGATGAGTGAGGTGAACTGAAGAGAAGAAGCTGTGAATCTGAAGATCTGGAGTGATTCTGGATGAAGGAATGGTCTCTGATCTCGTGTCAGGTGTTCTCTGACCTGGACCCTGTAGATCATGAGTGAGTGAACTGAAGAGAAGAAGCTGTGAATCTGAAGATCTGGAGTGATTCTGGATGAAGGAATAGTCTCTGATCTCGTGTCAGGTGTTCTCTGACCTGGACCCTGTAGAAGATGAGTGAGTGAACTGAAGAGGAGAAGCTGTGAATCTGAAGATCTGGAGTGATTCTGGATGAAGGAATGGTCTCTGATCTCGTGTCAGGTGTTCTCTGATTTGAACCCTGTAGAAGATGAGTGAGTGAACTGAAGAGGAGAAGCTGTGAATCTGAAGATCTGGAGTGATTCTGGATGAAGGAATGATCTCTGATCTCGTGTCAGGTGTTCTCTGACCTGAACCCTGTAGAAGATGAGTGAGTGAACTGAAGAGAAGAAGCTGTGAATCTGAAGATCTGGAGTGATTCTGGATGAAGGAATGATCTCTGATCTCGTGTCAGGTGTTCTCTGATCTGAACCCTGTAGAAGATGAGTGAGTGAACTGAAGAGAAGAAGCTGTGAATCTGAAGATCTGGAGTGATTCTGGATGAAGGAATGGTCTCTGATCTCGTGTCAGGTGTTCTCTGATCTGAACCCTGTAGAAGATGAGTGAGTGAACTGAAGAGGAGAAGCTGTGAATCTGAAGATCTGGAGTGATTCTGGATGAAGGAATGATCTCTGATCTCGTGTCAGGTGTTCTCTGACCTGAACCCTGTAGAAGATGAGTGAGTGAACTGAAGAGAAGAAGCTGTGAATCTGAAGATCTGGAGTGATTCTGGATGAAGGAATGGTCTCTGATCTCGTGTCAGGTGTTCTCTGATCTGAACCCTGTAGAAGATGAGTGAACTGAAGAGGAGAAGCTGTGAATCTGAAGATCTGGAGTGATTCTGGATGAAGGAATGGTCTCTGATCTCTTGTCAGGTGTTCTCTGATCTGAACCCTGTAGAAGATGAGTGAGTGAACCGAAGAGAAGAAGCTGTGAATCTGAAGATCTGGAGTGATTCTGGATGAAGGAATAGTCTCTGATCTCGTGTCAGGTGTTCTCTGACCTGAACCCTGTAGAAGATGAGTGAGTGAACTGAAGAGAAGAAGCTGTGAATCTGAAGATCTGGAGTGATTCTGGATGAAGGAATGGTCTCTGATCTCGTGTCAGGTGTTCTCTGACCTGAACCCTGTAGAAGATGAGTGAGGTGAACTGAAGAGAAGAAGCTGTGAATCTGAAGATCTGGAGTGATTCTGGATGAAGGAATGGTCTCTGATCTCGTGTCAGGTGTTCTCTGATCTGAACCCTGTAGAAGACGAGTGAGGTGAACTGAAGAGAAGAAGCTGTGAATCTGAAGATCTGGAGTGATTCTGGATGAAGGAATGGTCTCTGATCTCGTGTCAGGTGTTCTCTGACCTGGACCCTGTAGATCATGAGTGAGTGAACTGAAGAGGAGAAGCTGTGAATCTGAAGATCTGGAGTGATTCTGGATGAAGGAATGGTCTCTGATCTCGTGTCAGGTGTTCTCTGATCTGAACCCTGTAGAAGATGAGTGAGTGAACTGAAGAGAAGAAGCTGTGAATCTGAAGATCTGGAGTGATTCTGGATGAAGGAATGGTCTCTGATCTCGTGTCAGGTGTTCTCTGACCTGGACCCTGTAGATCATGAGTGAGTGAACTGAAGAGAAGAAGCTGTGAATCTGAAGATCTGGAGTGATTCTGGATGAAGGAATAGTCTCTGATCTCGTGTCAGGTGTTCTCTGACCTGGACCCTGTAGAAGATGAGTGAGTGAACTGAAGAGGAGAAGCTGTGAATCTGAAGATCTGGAGTGATTCTGGATGAAGGAATGGTCTCTGATCTCGTGTCAGGTGTTCTCTGATTTGAACCCTGTAGAAGATGAGTGAGGTGAACTGAAGAGGAGAAGCTGTGAATCTGAAGATCTGGAGTGATTCTGGATGAAGGAATGATCTCTGATCTCGTGTCAGGTGTTCTCTGATCTGAACCCTGTAGAAGATGAGTGAGTGAACTGAAGAGAAGAAGCTGTGAATCTGAAGATCTGGAGTGATTCTGGATGAAGGAATGGTCTCTGATCTCGTGTCAGGTGTTCTCTGATCTGAACCCTGTAGAAGATGAGTGAGTGAACTGAAGAGGAGAAGCTGTGAATCTGAAGATCTGGAGTGATTCTGGATGAAGGAATGATCTCTGATCTCGTGTCAGGTGTTCTCTGACCTGAACCCTGTAGAAGATGAGTGAGTGAACTGAAGAGAAGAAGCTGTGAATCTGAAGATCTGGAGTGATTCTGGATGAAGGAATGGTCTCTGATCTCGTGTCAGGTGTTCTCTGATCTGAACCCTGTAGAAGATGAGTGAACTGAAGAGGAGAAGCTGTGAATCTGAAGATCTGGAGTGATTCTGGATGAAGGAATGGTCTCTGATCTCTTGTCAGGTGTTCTCTGATCTGAACCCTGTAGAAGATGAGTGAGTGAACCGAAGAGAAGAAGCTGTGAATCTGAAGATCTGGAGTGATTCTGGATGAAGGAATAGTCTCTGATCTCGTGTCAGGTGTTCTCTGACCTGAACCCTGTAGAAGATGAGTGAGTGAACTGAAGAGAAGAAGCTGTGAATCTGAAGATCTGGAGTGATTCTGGATGAAGGAATGGTCTCTGATCTCGTGTCAGGTGTTCTCTGACCTGAACCCTGTAGAAGATGAGTGAGGTGAACTGAAGAGAAGAAGCTGTGAATCTGAAGATCTGGAGTGATTCTGGATGAAGGAATGGTCTCTGATCTCGTGTCAGGTGTTCTCTGATCTGAACCCTGTAGAAGACGAGTGAGGTGAACTGAAGAGAAGAAGCTGTGAATCTGAAGATCTGGAGTGATTCTGGATGAAGGAATGGTCTCTGATCTCGTGTCAGGTGTTCTCTGATCTGAACCCTGTAGAAGATGAGTGAGTGAACTGAAGAGGAGAAGCTGTGAATCTGAAGATCTGGAGTGATTCTGGATGAAGGAATGGTCTCTGATCTCGTGTCAGGTGTTCTCTGACCTGGACCCTGTAGATCATGAGTGAGTGAACTGAAGAGGAGAAGCTGTGAATCTGAAGATCTGGAGTGATTCTGGATGAAGGAATGGTCTCGGATCTCGTGTCAGGTGTTCTCTGATCTGAACCCTGTAGAAGATGAATGAGTGAACTGAAGAGGAGAAGCTGTGAATCTGAAGGATCTGGAGTGATTCTGGATGAAGGAATGGTCTCTGATCTCGTGTCAGGTGTTCTCTGATCTGAACCCTGTAGAAGATGAGTGAGTGAACTGAAGAGGAGAAGCTGTGAATCTGAAGATCTGGAGTGATTCTGGATGAAGGAATGGTCTCTGATCTCGTGTCAGGTGTTCTCTGACCTGAACCCTGTAGAAGACGAGTGAGTGAACTGAAGAGGAGAAGCTGTGAATCTGAAGATCTGGAGTGATTCTGGATGAAGGAATGGTCTCTGATCTCTTGTCAGGTGTTCTCTGAACTGAATCCTGTAGAAGATGAGTGAACTGAAGAGAAGAAGCTGTGAATCTGAAGATCTGGAGTGATTCTGGATGAAGGAATGGTCTCTGATCTCGTGTCAGGTGTTCTCTGACCTGAACCCTGTAGAAGATGAGTGAGGTGAACTGAAGAGAAGAAGCTGTGAATCTGAAGATCTGGAGTGATTCTGGATGAAGGAATGGTCTCTGATCTCGTGTCAGGTGTTCTCTGATCTGAACCCTGTAGAAGATGAGTGAGTGAACTGAAGAGAAGAAGCTGTGAATCTGAAGATCTGGAGTGATTCTGGATGAAGGAATGGTCTCTGATCTCGGGTCAGGTGTTCTCTGATCTGAACCCTGTAGAAGATGAGTGAGTGAACTGAAGATAAGAAGCTGTGAATCTGAAGATCTGGAGTGATTCTGGATGAAGGAATGGTCTCTGATCTCGGGTCAGGTGTTCTCTGATCTGAACCCTGTAGAAGATGAGTGAGTGAACTGAAGAGAAGAAGCCGTGAATCTGAAGGATCTGGAGTGATTCTGGATGAAGGAATGGTCTCTGATCTCGTGTCAGGTGTTCTCTGATCTGAACCCTGTAGAAGATGAGTGAGTGAACTGAAGAGGAGAAGCTGTGAATCTGAAGATCTGGAGTGATTCTGGATGAAGGAATGATCTCTGATCTCGGGTCAGGTGTTCTCTGACCTGAACCCTGTAGAAGATGAGTGAGTGAACTGAAGATAAGAAGCTGTGAATCTGGAGTGATTCTGGATGAAGGAATGGTCTCTGATCTCATGTCAGGTGTTCTCGAACCTCATCAGGCATTATAGGAGAAAATTTAGAGCTGTTAAAATGAGGTTTCAAAAAGTATTGTATAAAAGAGTGATGTTAATTGTGGCTAATGTGTATTAGAGAAAAACATTTATTTTTCCCCCATTTAAAATTCTTATTATCCAATGAAACGTTAGATTTTTGTGATTTTTTTAATAAAAGATCAAAAGGACTAACGATGCAAATTAAGTTTCACAGCCTTCTTTGTTCATATTTATCAAGGGTGCCGATATTTTTGGCCATGACTGTATATATATATATATATATATATATATATATATATTGTGTTTACGTTAGTCTTTCAATCTTCTGTCTTCATACCTTTATATATATTTTCCAGTTGGACAGGTAGTGTTGTTTAAAGATATCTTGGAGAATACTCAGGCTTTTTTTTAATGACTCTGTTGTATGTTGTATGCAAGTCTTTTGAAATGCTAGTTTACATCTCTTAATTGAAATGTCTTGCATGTGCGACTTAATTCTTCAGATAATTGTAATATGTTTGGTTAAGAAAACCTTTTTGTCCTCCAATCACAGCGGAGCTAGAGCTGGAGCATGCTCAGAGAGTTCCAGAGGCGGAGCCTGTCCAGCCGCAGGTAAAACTAAAGGACAGGCAAAAGTTTTTCGAGGAGGCTTTTCAGCAGGACATGGAGCACTACCTGTCAACAGGATACCTACAGATCGCGGAGAGAAGAGGTGAGCTATGCCCCTTTCCTCGGCTCAAACCTGGAGCAAATCAAAATGTGCCAGACTCAGTAATACACACTCAGTAATATAAACTATTTTCCAAAAAGTTATGCTGTATCCCTATGAATAATACAAAATGTAAAAAATTGTTTTTAAATACCTGAGAAATGTCTGTTTAGATGGCCTGGTAAAAAAAAACTCAGTAGTCGTTATTAGAAATAAGAGTGCCGGGTTCACATCACTCAAGATATTGCACTGAGATATTTTCCTGAAGCAGATAAACTCAGTGTTGCTTTCATCTTCCAACTGGTCAATTTGTACAATGACATAGTCCATGGGAATGTTCAAAAGAGCAGCTGAAGAAAGTTGGTGTGGAGCAGCAAGTCCAATGAGTAATGCTGATCCAGTGGTAGATAAACTACACCAAAGCAGCAAATGGAAGAGTAGTGAGGCAGAGCTAAGATCAGCCAGTGAGTCATTAAGAGGACGGGGCTCCCAAAAGCATAGAGTTCTGCTTATGTTCACAAATCAGTGTTTGTATACTTGTAAATACTCTTTTCATGTAACCTTAATGCTACATTGTGTCAATACTAAAACTGATAAAAATATAGACCCTGCATTAAGCAGCACATAAATGTATTGAATTAACAGTTATACTTGTTTCTATATGTAAAATTCAAATCTCTGTTTATCTGAGAAATAATCCACTTCATCTGTGATAAAGTAGGAAAATACTGTGGAGCATTACAGCATCTCCAACTGGACGCTGCAAATCTCTCCAATCAGCAAAACTAGACACAGCTGATGTCAAACATACCTTTTAAGAAGGCAGGGCTAAGATCTGCCACTGGGTCACAAAGAAAGCAAGGCTAGGATCAACAATTTGGTCAATAAGAAAAAAGGGCCATAATCAGCCATTGGGTCATAAAGAAAGTGGGATTAAGATCAATCAATGACTCATTAAAAAGAGTGGGCTAAGATCAGCCAATGGGTTATTAGGAGACAAGGCTAAATTCAGCCAGTGGGTCATAAAGAAGGTGGGGCTAAAACCAACCAGTGCATGGGGTCATTAAGAAAGCGGGACCAAGATCAGCCACAGGGTCACTAAGAAGGTGTGATTAGGATCAGCCATTGGGTAATTAAGAAAGTGGGGCTAGTATGAACTAGTGGGTCATAAAGAAGAGGAGATTAAGGACAACCATTGGTTTATTAATAAGGTGGGGTTAAGATCAGCTAATGGGTAATCAAGAAGACAAGGTTAGGATCGGCCATTGTGTCACTGCTGTTATGCTGATTTCAAGTCCTCCTGGGACATTCGTAGTTACGAGTTGACAAGTCGTAATTATGACATCAGGTACGTTCAAGTCACTTTGGTCAGAATGTTTTGTGTAATTTCTCTCAAAGCATACACACATGCTCTGAGTGTATGAGTGTGCGGTTGTGTTTGTGTCTCAATACTGTAAAGGGGAGCTAACATGTCTCTCTCTTTGCTGTCCACCTCCCTGTGCCGCTGTGCTCTTACACAACCTTGAGGTACGCAGTTCACCGCTCTGCTTACTGATGCCACGCTCATACACGCACATGAGACGGGCATGCCTCACGCCGCAACCTGTGTTTGTGAAGCATGCGCTAATGACATCACAGAGTCAACATAACCGCAAGGTGACGAATCCAGGACATAGCTCAGCTCATCAAATGAGATCTGACACAACCAAATTTGCTCTTCTATTCGGCAATACTTGACTCAAAGAACTCACATGAAGGGTTTCTTCATCCACAGAGATGTGAGCTCCATGCGTTAAATGTTCATCCTGGACTCAAATCCTTGATACATCATAGTGATTGAAGTGCAAGGTTGCAGGAAGTGATGTTATCGTTCTTCCTTTGGTTCACAGAGACAATAGGAAGCATGTCATCAATGGAGGTGAACGTGGACATGCTGGAGCAAATGGACCTGATGGACATGTCTGACCATGAGGCGTTGGATGTCTTTCTCAATTCTGGTGGCGAGGACAACAGTGTGGCCTCACCGATGCTGGGTATACACACATATAATGATATTTCCCAATCAGCAATCAATATGTTTATTCATACTAGGTGTTACTGCTCTATCGTCATTTATAAGTGGAGCCCGACTGATTTCCACAGATATAAACCTCTCTTATCTAATGACGAAAGTGGCTCCCTGGTATGGCGTCCCTCCTTATGTTTAAAGAACTCGTTAGCTTCACTAATGCCGAGTGCTGACATTTACTGCCGCCGTCAGCAGAACATGCTGAGATGATGTCTGATTGCATCCAGAAAAGGTTTTACAATTATCACTAATTACATTGAGCTGCACAGAAAGCCAAATTCTCTGGATTATACAGGCCACATCAGGACACTGGACTTACTGTTCTACAATCAAGTGCACTGCATGGAATCTGATAGTGATATTCATTATATTTCACTAGAGTTTGATGCTAGCTTGTTAACACAATTCATGCTTATTTGAAATTATGTTGGTTACACTTTATTTTAAGGGGGTCCTACTGTGTAATTATACATTTATGTACGGAGTAATATTAATGAACTACAATAACTTACTATATGTGAAGGGTTTGGTGTAGGGTTACTTGCATGCAATTATGCATAATTCATTGTTATTATAATAATAAGAACATGTAACAAGGACACCTTAAAATTAAGCGTTACCAATTTTTTTAAATCAATACTCATAAAAGTTTTTAAATATACCATCTGCCATCTTGGATTCATTTCTGTGAAGTTTTACAGTTGCAATAAACCGGAGTAGCTACATATCTTTTCTTCTATATTGTAATGCATATCCAAGTGTAACAGAAAAAGAAAATGGCTTTGGTTGGACTTCAGATGTTGAGATGTGGGTGTGGTAGATTAACACGAGACAGAAGGGATATAAATGACCAGAGTCCTGCATACATGTCTGATGTTTTCCCTGGAAGATTATGTAATGGCATTTTGATTACACATTACGGATGAAAACATATACATGGGTGAACTGATCACAATAACATCTATAACAAGCATTTAGAAAGAAGATGAGACTTTAAACATGTCACAGTTCATTCTGGTAATGGCTACAACATGAAACGGTGTGTTTGTGCATGTTGCAATTACTGTAATTACTAAATCAAAACCAGAATGTTCTGTTCTGAGATGTTCAAATTATGCATTTCTGTGGTAAAATAAAAACATTTACCCCAAATTAATATTTACTAAACAAATCTTGCTCTCAGTTAGGGTCGCAAGGGGGCGGAACATTTATAGAAACTATACAAAAGTTTCCAAAACCGAAAGTTTGCAAACATTCCAAAACTTTTCCACCCCTTAACGACTCTATTCTCAGGCCATCCATTATGCAGATGCATTTATTAGTTCATCAGAACTTTGAAAATACAAATTGTTTAACATTACATCACTTGCTCATCAATAGATCCTCTGCAGTGAATGGGTGCCGTCAGAATGAGTGTCCAAACAGCTGATAAAACATCACAATAATCCACAAGTCCAGTTTTTGGGAACTGAGTAAAGAAGTGCTTCATCGCTACACTATTGTCCTCAGAAGGTCGTGGCTATAGCATTAGCTAGATTTAGATGGAAATTTGGGGACAAATAGATACATTTTCCTTTGTCAACAATGCAGTGATGCATGAAGCACAACCCACAAAGTAGTGGCTTTCAACTTAAGCAGCTTTCTGTTGGTCACCATTAACTTTATTTTTGTGAAACTCCAGATTCCCATTGAATTGACTGGAATTAGCCTGCAAACTTTTGCAGCGCAACAGTAACAGATCTCCAGTAATGTAAATGTTGTCTGAGCAGTACCTTACTTTTCAAGACAGATTAGCATTCTTAATCCCTATTCTGAACGATTCTCTCTCAGGTCCTGATGTGGAGTCGTTCACCTCTGAGATCACTCTTCAGGTGCCCACACAGGCCGACCTGAGACACAAGCTGGCGTCGCTGTCCTCCACCTGCACGGACTCGGCCAGCCAGGACACGGAGGCAGGGGAAGAGGAGGACGACGATGATGATGATGATGAGAAGGATCCAGAAGCCATCCGCAGCTCTCCGCTTGTCCAGCCAGGTCAGGAAGAGTTCGAGGAGGATGCCACGTTACCCGAAAGAGAACAAAACCAGCCAATCAAGAACTGTTAGAGCAGCAGCTCATCCTGAAAACAGAGGATGAACGACAGACTGTAAGAGGAAGAGATGTAGTTAGCGGTGTGCTATGCACTCGCGACCTAAGGAAGAGTGTGCACTGATGTTTTATGAAACCCTTTTGGTTTTTGTAAAGAAATTCTTTGTCGTGTGCTGTGCAGTGTGAAGCCCGATCCTGTGCCTGCCTCCAAATCAATACATATCTTTTATTCTGTTGGACGTTCACTGCATACACTGGTCTGCTGTTTGCCCCTCTGTGCCACTGTTGTCCATTACAGTGTGTCTATATTATATTCCTTTCACTCTACAAACTAGTTTGATCGGTTTCACTTCTTGTAAATCCATACCTGGAGTATTTTCAGCTTTAAAAATGGCTTTAGTGTTCAAAAAATGTATGTACATGTCTGTCTCTGTATGTATAAAATCCATAATGCATTGGAGGCTCACCACAATGACTTTGATTATTATGATGAAAACACCACAACTTAGGCTCTGGGTCAAGCTTCAATACTTTACAGCGTGTTTCTGCACCAGGGAAACCCATGTGGAGAAGCAGGAACAAGATTAAAATGCAAAATTCAACGGCATTTAAATAATCAGTTGTAGCAGATCCTTGACTGGTAAAATGATCCAAAATATACAATTCTGTGCACATCTGCAAAGTGGTGTAATTGGTCCAGCACAAGGATTTTACACCATGGGCTCCATAGGGAGTCTGTAGATTGACTGTTGTTATTGTTATTAATACTACTACAGTACTAGTACTAAATAGTTGAATAAAAACTGATTAAAAATGATTTTGATTTAATAATGACACTTTAGTTTAACACAAATTGCTATTACTAAATTCTTCTAAAATTAATTGAATGACATTAAAAACATGTTTTTTCAACATTTACTACATTCATTTAATTTTCATTTTATTTCTAAAGCACAAATTAATACAACCATTGTTTCCCAATGTGCTGTACAAAGATAGAGATTCTTTTCCAAAAATATAACTATAGTATTACTACAACCACTAATAATAATAATATAAAGACAAGTATAATCGTTGTTTATGACACTGCTAGTAGTACCAAATAGTAACTAAATAATTGCATAAAGACTGATTGGGTCAAAAGTATTATATTAAGTCAAACTAAATAGTTTATTTCGTAAATAAAAAAAAACTGATTTGATTACAATTTTTAGAACAAACATTACTATTACTAAAAACTTATAAAAATTAAAATGTAAAGAAACAGTTATTTTAAGTATTTTGATTAACGTAGTATTACTACAACCACTATTAAATAATACATAATAATCATTGTTATTACACTGCTAGCAGTACTAAATAGTAACTAAATAATTGAATAAAGCTATTTTTTATAACATTACTAAGTCCTTATAAAATTATATCTTTTTTACTTTATTATTTGAATTCTATCAAATTATTAGTTTTATTACTACAACCACTATTAATAATATTAAAAATAAGAGTATACAATTAAAACAAAAATGTAAAAAGACAATTTAAGAACTAGAACATAAGTATATTACATTATTATTTCAAAATGTATATTTAACTGTGATGAACCTGTAACTCATTAATACAATGACATAACGTTATACAGTAAATTTGATGAAGTTATACTAAAGCCATCTGAGTGTGTGTGTCCATGTGTCAGAAAAGATTTCCTTGTTTAAACCAATATAAAGTTCAGTAACAAAGAGCACAGACTGACAGTGAAGTGTCCACAAGTTTTTATTAAACCTTAAGTACAAATTGAAAAAGTAAAAGCAAAAAGAAAAACTAAATAAAATGGCAACATGAAGTCTTTCCTCGTGAGAGGAAGAGCTGAGACGCAGTGCTAATAAATTAACTCGCCTGACTGTGAGCAAATCTCTCATATTGTAGAAAAAGGAACAAAAACAACAACATTTCTGAATAAAATGCATCGTAAGGCCATAAAAACTTGACAACCGCCGTTTTTTGTTGAAAACACTCGACTTGGTTTTCATTAAATACTCCTAAAACAGTTCAGTCTTCTGTTAAGGACAACAACCAACAAACTGGATTATAGTTTTTTCCCTTGTCAGTCACCACTGGCAAGCTCAGTGCAACATGAGTAGCTACTACAATGTTGAATTTTCAGTAATGAAAATGTAAAAAGCTTTTTTTTTTGTTAAAGAATTTTCCCTTTTCTTTAAAAAAGTAAACCTAAAAAACAAACCTAGGGGGAAATCGCGACTCCATATCTTAGTCCTCAGTGATGTAAGCAGCACTTAAAACGTATACACATTACCAGAGCAACCCTGTACGCATCAAACTCCCACAGCTGAAGAAACTGAAATATAAGGCTTTTCTTCATCTGACATCATCTATCCGTTCCTTCTGTCACTCCAACAAAGGCTCAAGTATCAACGACATTTACACGATTATGTACAAAAATGTGATTTTCTTAAGTTTCTTTAAATCAATGATACTTCTGCAAAAAGGAAAAGACAGAAAAAAAGAACTTGTATTTTTCACATTTTACACCCTCTGAATAGTGGCTCTAAATTGAGAAAGCACGTCAGGACAAAAGAGAAAATAATAATACACAAAATATAATAATTACAATAATATTATTATTATATAATAATTAATGTTAACTGGAACAGATGAATCAATAAGTCTGGAAAAATGGAATGTTGACACGATTGCACATCTAGAAGCGAAAAAAGCCTCCGGGCTCTTCCGTCCTGTGGGATAAGAAGGCTAGCGAACAGCACTTCTTTCTTATTACCTTTTATGTATTGATACAGTAAAACAAAAACAACAGCACCAAAAGAAAGAAAGATCTCCCCGCTAAACATCAGGCACAGGTATCGCTCGTAAGCGTCAGCATGGGAGGAACCCCTCTCCCTACCGGGACGGGACCAGCTCATTTATTCCCCAACTCGCTGCCATGGAAAACAGTGTTCCCCGAATCCACAGAGGAAAGTGTGAAATAAAAACACACACTACTTCCTCTTTTTCTCTTAAAACAGATAATAAAACAAGCTAAATTTCAAGTGTTTGCTGTCTTTAGAGCTGCGTCTTCCGCAGAGGAGCTGCATGTGGACTAAATTAATTCTAATCAAAACAAATGTCATAAAATGAAACAAAACAAAAATTAACCAAAACTAAACAAACAAGACAAAAAAGAAACAGAAAAGCCAAAATATAACAAAAATAATGAAAAGCAAAAACAAAATAAGCAAAACAAATACCAAAATTAAACAAAAAACAAAAACAAAATAAGGCCAAAAGGAAACAAATGAAAAGAAAGTAAACACTGACCAAAAACACAACAAAATAAACAGTGCAGCTCCATCGCGCACCAGCATTCAAAGGAAAGGGGTCTGGAAAAACGAAGAGAGAAGCACCCATCTGTCCCAAGGTTCACAGTTCAGGAGCGTGTGTGCAGTCAATGAGGCCGAAGACGAGGAGGAAGAGGGTACAGGCAGAAAGGATGACATCATACTCACACCTGTCAGTGAAATACACACCTGGGACCACGTCTCTTAATGCTATCAAACATCTGGTGAATACAAACTAGTGCGCTAGTGCAAAAAAGGCAGCCTGCTTTCAACACAGGAAACTCTGCCCAGCTATATGGGTGATAAAAGACACAAATGATATGAAGAGAGGGAGAGGAAATCGATTGGGCGGCGTTCCTCACGAGACTGCAGCGGCGGCACTTTTGGACAGGTGGGTCAGGGACAGCTCCACGGCGGATCTCTTGCGGGGGCCGCGCTTGGCGGGCGGTTTGGTGGGGCTGGAGGCATTACAGCCGTCTGCCACGCTTCTCAAGAGGGCTTTACCACACACCTGGTTCACCAAACTGTTGATCTGCTCCTGAGGGACCAAACCGAGACAAAGACAGGGAGAGACCATCGTGAAAAAGCTGACATGATATACTTTGGTACTTTAGTTCTTGTCAATCCCTTTGGCTCATTTATTTAAAACAGTCTCCGCATTCTCTAAACTGTGAATGCATTTGTCAAAAGTAGTAACCACAAACAGTGAAGTTATTCTTCAAAAGAGTAGTTTTTTGTCAGTAAAAGGCCTTTTTTCATTGTGTGAACTGTACTGATATATATATTGATACATGCAAATGTCATTTTGGTTCTACTTTATTGTCTACTTGCATTAAGTTTAAAACAATATATATATTTTTAAATCACATTATGCATACCAAGACATTTTTCCATTTTAATATAATTTTAAAATGCAATTTATTCCTGTGATGCAGCTTAATTTTCACTCTTCAGTGTCTCACGGTTCTTTAGAAATCATTATAATATGCTGATTTGGATTTTAATTATTTTTGATCATTAAATGATGCACAATTATTATTATTTTTGCTGCATAATATTTTTGTGGAAACATTTTATTAGGATTCTTGGATCAATAGAAATGTCAAAAGATCAGCATTTATTTGGAATAGAAATATTTTGCAACATTAGAAACATCTTTATGGTCACTTTTGATCATTTAAATGTATCCTTGCCACATAAAAGTAAAAAAAACAAATACAAATCTGCATATTAGAATGATTCTGGGGGATGATGTGACATTGAAGACTGGAGTAATGACACTGAGGATTCAGCTTTACATCTCAGGAATAAATTACATTTGAAAATGTTTTCAAATAAGTTATTTTAAAGAATGTGAGAATTTTACAGAGAATCAACATCTTTTTTGCACATGTGATTAAACTTGATTAAATGAAGAAGTTCATATCTGGTGTGAACAAGACAAGCTGTTTCAGAGATGCGAACTTACCGTTTTGAGGAAAAACTAAACAAAAACCTCTCATTTGAGAATTGAGCGAACACAAATGTCACAAACTGCAAGACAACACTGAATTCACAGACACTCGTTTGTATGTTAGTCACTCTGCCAGTGCACAATCATTTATAAAGGAACATCAACAGTTCATTTAAGAGGGTTGCTGAACCCTGGAGGGTCGTTTAAGCAAAAGCGTCCCAACATCTCCCCCTGCAGGCATGTTTCCGATCATGTGTCTTACCTCATCATAGCGGTACATCATCTTGAGGCCGCGGCTGCTTTTGTGTTTCTCCACATAGTGCAGCGCACACTCCAGACAGAAAACCACATTTTCATTCTCCTGCACCACCTGCAGCATTAACAACAGCCATTAGCACAATTAAGATCATAACGCTCAGTAATTCTTCTGTCAGTGATGATTGAAAGTGAATTATCAGCAGTGGAGGTAACATGTGAGTCAACTGTAGTACGGTTCAGTTCTATTAAGACGACAACTCAGTGACAGCAAAAGATTATACACCACACACACTGACACAACTACAATGAGAACCAGTGTTGTACAGTATAGCACAAAGGACATTACAGAACACTGCAATATAGATTGAATTAGTCAATACAGTATATATTGTGATTTGTAGTATTGTATAGATCAGTGGTTCTTAACCTTGTCGACTCAAAGGGCCCCGATTATCAAAGATAACATTCAAAGGGGCCTTTAAGACATTTCTGGTACTTCTGCTATAAATCACAAAGCTACACATTTATTTTTGGAAACACTTTAGTTTAGAAAACACTGTTAACTATTACCTAGTTGCTTATTAGCATGCATATTACTAGCATAAGGGCTGTTTATTAGTTCAAAGCACGTGGCTTATTTTGCATGACCCTATTCTAGACCCCTTAAATAAACTACCACAAACAACGACCTTACTTACGATCTCTTACTGTGAGCAGTAATAAGGAGTTTATTGAGGGAAAACTCTAGGTTGATAGTGAATGTGTGTTCCCTAATCCAAAGTGTTACAAACTGTTCATTTCCAGAAATTACGAGAAGAACCATATTTAAATAATCATTTAAAATTTGTATTAATATAAAAATAATTAAACGCCTTAATTCCAGAAGTTTCGATTATCTTCTTTAGGGTTTATAGTTTTTTTTCGAAAGACCAATGAATTTACACAATTTTTCTAGTCATTTGTGATTATGCTTTTATTTTACTTGGCTTTTCTTGATGTTGAAATCACACCTTAAAAATCACTCATTCCCAAATCGTTTCAACTTTAGATTATATTGGTTGGGAACAGCTGTTATAGAGAATAGTACTATAATATTAATATTAGTATAGACCACTAAAGTACAGTCTAGTTTTTACACTCTGTCCCAATAAGCATACTATCTATCCTAAATAGTGAAATTAATTAGTGCATCCCATAATCGCAGCATGTTGATGATCTACTTTTTTGCAGTAGATAAAAAGCTTTTTGGGCTAATTTGGGAGTTTGTCATAGCTGTGATACTTTTAGAGCCTTAGTTTGTCTGTTTAGTGTATACTACACTGGAACTAAACAGTACAGTATAACCTGAGCTGAATCTCACCATAGATAAGTAGCAGAGATGTTGGCACATTTGGCAGCGTCTCTCGGACGACTCCAGCGCCAGCCACTTGCGGGGTTTCTTCCTGGTGTCAGCGAGTGACTGGTTGTTGTCATGAGTGCAGTAGCGTGCCGAGGAGAGCAGCCCTGCTTCATACAGATCCTGCCTTTGCTTCATCTCTATGTTCCTGTAAGACGGAGGCATTTAATCAAACTTCTAAGAGTTCCTTGTTCCCTCAATTTCTTCCCAGTGAAAGTCCACTTTTTTGTTAGATATGCTCTCTTAAGAACTCTTAAGAATAAAGGTTATTTGCATTGATGGTTCATGAACATCTAGGGAATCTTTACATTGCACTAAAGGTTTTTTGAAGTGGAAAAAGGTTCTTTAGATTTAAAAAATGTTCTTAACACTAAAACAAAAAAATCACTATTTTAAGAACTGTTTCTGAAAAAGTTACTTCTATGGAATTGCTGTAAACACCCCTTTTAGATGCTTTATTTTTAAGAGTGTGGGCACTTTGTAAAAGAAGAAACCCTAAAGAGTCAATTTAGTTGTCAGAGTAGTGTGCTAGGATTTGATGACCCCTGCTGTACAACGTCAGAAGCACTCTCACTTAAAACAGTATTATTCCAGAAACATGATGGTAATGATTTCATCGAAGCTCATCAGGATGGGTTTTCAGTGCTCACCTGAGATCTTTGAGAAGAGAAGAGATTGTACTGAGCACAAGTCGGTTTTCTCGTTTGGCTTCGGCTGTGGCGATCTGGTAGAGCAGCTTCTCCATAGAGAAGGGTTTTGCTATGTGCCTGTATTTCAGGTCCTGCGAGAGAAGAGCAAACATGTAGAGCATATTCTAAACATCTCCTAGTAAACATCTATGGGTCCCACAGGCGGATGTGGAAACGTGAAAGACTCACCTTAGCAGCCTCGTAGCCTAGGTTCATCCACTGTGGTGTGGCAAAGTGCACAGTTTCAGACACACTGTAGCCGCAGCACACCCTGGACATGAACGTACCAGGGAAGACCACTATAAACTGCCCACACTGCTGGACCGCGCGGTGGACCTTGATGCCCTCACGGCAAAGCACCTCTGGAGAAATCTAGAGAAATGCAGAGACATGCAATGTAAAACAACTGCCCAAAAGGAAATGCTATTTTTGTTTACAATATCTCACCATAATGTTCTTCTCCAGCATTTCCAGTCCCGGCGTGCCGTTGGCTTGTAGCAGTGTGTGCACCACTTTATCAAGCTTTGTCTTTTCCTCAGCAGGAATAGAATACCTGTAACGGGACAAGCAGAACTTCCGGTCAGTGTCATTGATTCAAAACGCTGCAGCCCACTTCTTAACGGGGAAGAAGAGGAGGGAGCATATCACCCCTATTTTAGTACATCTGCATTGGCTACCAGTAAAATTTAGAATTGAGTACAAGGTTTTAACTTTTGTATTTAAAGCCTTGCATGGTCTGTCTCCAGTTTACATCTCAGACCCTATTAGTCCATATTCACCTCGGAGATCTCTTAGATCTTCCTCTGAAAATCTATTAACATTGTCTCGCCTGAAATCTAAAGGTGATAGAGCCTTTTCTGTTTTTGCACCTAAGCTGTGGAATTCGTTACCTCAAACGGTTAGGTTATCATCTTCCTTATCTGGATTTAAATCATTATTGAAGATGTATCTCTTTTCTCAGGCCTATTCATAGCTATTGGTCTTAGTGAGTACATTTCTTATTCCTGTTTTTATGTTGTTTCTTTTTAATTTTGATACCTTGTACTTTTATCATTGTATTATGTTACTGTGAAACTCCTTGGTCAGCATCTAATGTTGTTTAAAGGTGTTATATAAATAAACTTGACCTTGACCTTGTTTGGTTGGCATAAGACAACAGCGCTGTCTGCTGGCTCCTAAACCAGCTTGGTTGCCATGGAAACAGGCCTTGGCTTTATGATGAGGAGTCATGCACATAAAACTACAAACGAACAGCTGATGCTGGTGTGAGTGGAATGCACACTGTAAGTGACCGCGTGTTTTAAAGAGTACTGCGCCCTCTAGAGGAGCTGATCTGTACAACACAGCGGAGTTAGGAAAGACATTTTTCGGTTTTAGACCAAAATGACATTTAGTGAACATTAAAAATAATTTTGTTAAATAATGATAAAAAAAAACTTGGCAACTAATTGAATATGTTTAAGTTGAAGTACTAAATTCAATAAAACTGATAAAAATGTAAAAATCACCACAAAATGACTTAAAACAAAAACGTATTCAGAATATTTTAAAATAATATTAACATTACACTGAATGTATCTAAAAATAAATAATAAAGATTCAACAAAACACAATAGTATACAAAAGAACAAACTATTTGTAAATTGTACAATGTTTTGTTAAAGAAAATAATCATTATTTGTTAAGAGTTTGGACCTGATAATTATAAAAAAATGTAAAAATTGCAAATGGTAAAATATTTTTTTTATCACGGAAATAGCATAATCAATTATATAATATATTAAATATATATGTCATTATGTAAAGCTGTAACTTCAATAATGCACACTTTATCAGCAATATAATTTATTTTATAAAATAATATATTCACAAATCATTATAATGACGATTATCAATAGTTTAATTCAATTTAAAATTAATATAAACATTTAATTATTAATTATTTAATATAATTTTACTAGTACTTCTTTTTCGAATATATTTAATGTTTAGATTTAATTTATTTGAATTTATCTAATGAATGAATGATGCATTTATATAGTGCTATATTGTGTATTACTGTACACCCAAAGCGCTTTACAATCATGTGGGTGGGGGGGGGGGTCTCTCCTCAACCACCACCAGTGTGCAGCATCCACTTGGATGATACGACGGCTGCCACAGGACAACGGCGCCAGTGCGCTCACCACACACCAGCTACAGGTGGAGAGGAGAGAGAGTCATAGAGCCAATCAAGTGTATGCTCTCACCACACACCAGCTACAGGTGGAGAGAAGAGAGAGACATAGAGTCAATCAAGTGTATGCTCTCACCACACACCAGCTACAGGTGGAGAGAAGAGAGAGTCATAGAGACAATCAAGTGTATGCTCTCACCACACACCAGCTACAGGTGGAGAGGAGAGAGAGTCATAGAGCCAATCAAGTAGATGGGGATTATTAGGAGGCCATGTTTGACAAGGGTCAGTGGTGGGAATTTGGCCAGGATTACACCCCTACTCTTTACGAGAAGTGCCATGGGATTTTTAATGACCACAGATAGTCAGGACCTCGGTTTACCGTTTAATCTAATGTTGTTACATACATCATTTAACACCCCAATCCTGATTTATGGGGTTAATTAAATTCTAAATTCATTTCTATACAGTACCTCGGAACAAAACTCACCAAATGCAATCAGCACCAGTGTGTAAGTAATCAATGTATGGAAGGCGGTTTTGGTCTTGTGACCAGCATGAGGTAGAAAAGACCATGCCGATGTTCAGCCAGGGAATAGTCACACCTGTGAGAGAGAACGAGAGAAAGAGAGCGGGTGATGACTTATTCAACAAAAGAGATTAACATGATGTCCTTTCTGCTACTGACAACAATAGTAGACTCACCAGGCACAGCACCAAGATGGCGCAAAATGGATCCAGAGTTATTGGGAAGGACAGTGAGGTTCCATCCATGCCTGCAGTGACAGAGATACAATTTTCTTTTATAAGAGGTAATACACCCCCCCCCTCCCATGCCTTTAATTAATCTCAAATAAAAGCAGCTCTTACTTGGAAAAGGGTTCGGACTTGCCCACAGGGAAGCCGCTTCCATGTGTGTTTGTGTCCACTCTCCCATAATGCACTGCTACGTGGCAGTCCCTCTGCTCAACTATCCGCCAATAATCTTGCTATATAAAGAAAAGCAGGACAGATGAAGATGAAGATGAAGAGAAATGGCAGGAAATGAGGAAAAAGACAGGATACAAGGATACAACTGTCATGGGATATGCTTATAAAATATGCAACATGGAAAGTACATGCTATTTAAAGACAATTTGTCATTGAGCAGACATTATTATACTTTTTTAGCATTGATACAGGTCACTAGGGTCGACATTTCACACCAATAATATAGTAATATAACTACACTGTACACAATTACATCTAGTTAAATACAGGAATTGGTTTGTGTGTACCTCAACTTCAGCAGCCCCAGGCTCTTTGTTGAAGCACATCGTCATAGTATTTCTTGCTATCCTGTAAAACGTGGTCAAAGATACCGATCTCCCCTGGAATAAAAAACATAAACAGTAAGAAAAATGGCAAAATATTCCAGGAATAAGCAGTTTGTTGGAATCTTGGAATTGGCTCCAGGCAGCTCTCAAAAACAAGCTAACGATTTAATAACATCTGTCAAACTAACATTTAGTTTTGTTAAATGTGTCCGTTTCTGCTTAGATTAAGGCTAAAACCTGAGGTAATAGACATGCTTTTTGTCATCTTTTATTTTAAAGACAGTACTTCCTTTCGATCCCATTAACAACTGTCAAGTTAAGTGTTGTAGTTTTTCTATTCATTGGTCCATAAGCTGCCTATCGCAAACTCTTCTTAAGCACCATACAGCACAACTGAGAAACACTCAGACTCTAACCGCATGACAGCACTGATAACTATAGACAAAGACAATTGCCAGGTACCGCACTGGAGATGAACAAAGTGTAGTGTGTGTGTGAGGAGCTGAGCTGTGACCTATATTCAGAAACCATTCTGTGAAGAGGCCCACTCTCACCGTCCCGCCTAGCAGAGAGTGTTACCTCAAACAACAACACACAGACAGACAGACGGGGTGCTATAAGAGTCAGCGGGGTATTTTTATAGGGCTGGTGAGGCAGACGGAGTCACCTTACATAGACTATAGCTAAGAACTCAGCCTCACGTATACCAGGAGCCGAGGGCCTGGGAACAAGCCCTCTCACAGAACAGCCACTCTCACCGATACCCACCCACCCAGTCACAGTTCTCGCTTTCCTTTACCACTGGTCCGCTTTCAAATTCAAGAACCACACAAACTCTGCCCTATATACCTGCCTCGCTTTTTACATTGGTAATCTACTTTCTACTACAGCATGCTATCCAAAACGAAACCTTCCAATGTCTGAATTAAAACACTGTTCATGGGCAGCAGACAGGCTGCGCTCTTCACCTGAATCACATACACATACAAGTATTTTAATTTCTAAAGCAGCCTAAGCTAAGCTAATAACTTGATGTTCTAATAAACATAGTATGCATAAATGCTGTTTTAAAATAAAATGTATAAAATGAAAAGTCTCGGTGCAGGAGAAAAAAAACAACAACACGCATCTACTGCTGAGACTAATTTTGGCCAAAGTGGGATCTCAAAGCACTATAATCTAGCTTCAAGTTCGGCAGCACGCCTATGATGTCTAAAATACTGCCTAGGCAGGCAGCTCGCTAGAGTTCGTAACAGATCTACGGCGTTTTGTACCTTTAAATCTGTCTGAGGAACAAAATAGACACTCATACTGGAAGCTTAGCAAGTCAAAGCTCAGATCTGTGATGCAGAGCACAGCATAGAGACACATCCATCAACCACTGTAAAGCCAACCTCAGCAGCATTCAAATAAAAAATGCATAACATATTAAGCTTTCCTCCTTTCTTCCCCAGCAGAGTGGCCCTGTGTTCAGTGTACAGACGAACATAGTCATCACGCTTGATATTCTGGCATGTTCTCTGGCAGCTCGGCGGTGAGCCCTCCATGCTCTCTTTAAACACTTCATTACCTGAGGAAATGGCACATCTGCCAGTCTGACTGGGTGAATACAGTGAATGAAACAAGTTTGACACATAATACTGCCAACTCAGAAAGGAAATACAATAACTTTAGCTTGCCGATAAGATTTAGACTGCCATTATCATAGCAGGAGGTGCGTTACCTTGTATATACATTTGTGCTGGTCACTGAGAACACCATCTTCTTCCTCCTCATCTGCCTCATCATGGTCCACTTTTTCCACTTTCTTTTCCCGAGAAAACAGTCTGCGGCGGCCAACTTGCCGCTGGGTGTCTGGCTCTTTGTTGTGATTGCGGAAGCCATTGCAGTGGTTGAGGCCGGTGAGCCCATTCTTGGGTTCGTAACGGGGAAGAGCCAGAGACCGCTGGCCGTTATCCGAGTGGCCCTCCAGGGGTCCCCGCTTGCATTCCAGAGCTTCCTTTTCTGCCAGCACCTCCAGCTCCAGTTGCCGGTGCTCCTCGGGAGAGAGCAGGTCATAAGAGAGCAGGTACTGGAGGTAGGCCTCCTGGAGCTTGGCCAGACGGTCCTGTGCTGATTTGGGAATACGAAGCAGGTCGGCCAACCGGCTCCATTTTTTCAGGTCCATCACCTGCTGCATTCCACCCATGTCACAGACCAGCTCGGAAAAACGAGCCAGATCTAATTCACAGCCACCTGAAAGGGTGACAATGAGAGATGATTGTGAATGTTTAACGCACTGCACATTAGGAAAAGTATATTAACAGTTAATGTATCGTTTCCAAACATAACTCAACTAAACCACTACAACTATGACACACTGCACCATCTGCTGCCAAATGAGTATTGATAGTCCCAGAATTAAAATTCATTACCTTTCACAGCTCATTAATTCTCTAAATATGTTAGTGGAGAAATGGCGTGACATCTTTTTTGTCTTTTGAAAAATAACAAAACATAACGACTAGAGAAAGTGAGCTAAGGAACTGAGGGAGAGAGAGCACCAACAAAGGTCAATGATCAGGAGTGTAAAACTCTCAAAGAAACTATAGCAGCATATCGGCAGCATTCTAACAGGCTCAATAAACATTTATTTCAACTGTATATTCTGACTGGACCCTGAAATAGCACACAGGATTCTGAAGTAAAGCAATTTAGCAGGGCTGCTTTAAAACCTTGTAAAATGTTTACTGTGCTGGACAAGCTCTGGAGCACTGGGCGATTGTTTTGACATATGGTTTCCCAACTCCTGGCAGACAAGAGACTCCACAACATATGTTGAGAATGGACCATGAGGCTGTTCACTGGTCAGTTTACATGCAAATTGTCTCTCACCCCTATATTCACTTATCAGGCTGATATGTAACACAGCTACAGTAATTGCTGCAGTTAGAACTGAAGTTCTACTTTAAGTGGGTTACACAAGACCAGAAATGGGCTTATAGTTTCAACCATATGAAGTCCAAACCAGTCTAAAATGTATCCTAAGAAGTTATCTTGATTAGATTTATTCAGGTAGGTTTTATTAAAGTTGGAACTAAAAATGTGCAGCGCATTGACCAGAAGCAAAGTTGCCCATCACTGCACTAGCCCCAAAGATGGTTCCTCAAATCCAACCCTGGAGGGTCACAGCTCTGAAGAGTTTAGCACCAATCCTAATGAAAAATACTATAGCAAGGTAATCAAGGTCTTTAGAGTTATTAGAAAATTACAGGTAGGAGAGTTTGCACTAAACTCTGCATGGCAGTGGACCGCTTGGCACTCTGCAATACATCAACAAAAGCATTCGTAATCAGAGTTTTAAGTGGACTCACCTATAAGCGGTGGCTCGTCCATTGAGATGCCCTGAGATTTGAGGTGCTTCTTAATGCAGGCCAGTTTCTGAACATTGGGGCCCCAACGCCGACCCAGCTTGTGGATGCGCTGAACCTGTGTCACAAAACGCATATCGTCATTGAGTTTACACTCTGGCCTCCAGTCAGGAGGAGGCAACACTCTGCACAGTCCAGATGACTCGGCCCGTTCCCGAACTGAGTCGAGGTACACCAAAGGGTCCTGAAACTCCCTGGAGGTGGGCGTGAAAACGGGCACCTCCCCCAGGGCCACACACCCTGCCCTTCTCCTTTCCCGTTCCCTGTCTGGTCGTGGTGAAGGCTTTTGTGTGGGATCTGCTGGTTTGAAGGATTTGCTGGCTGAGGTAGTGGATGTGGTTCGGTTGAGGGCGGGGTTAGTTTGGACCCTCTGCTGAGCTTGTCGGATGACCATCAGTTTGCCAGCAGAGGCACGTTTGGGCCGCTGATGTGCTGGCTCAGGGGTAGCGGGGTTCTGGGGCATGGCCGGGGAGGCAGGAGCAGCAAGGGGTGATGGAGGTGGGGCAGGACCCATTTTCTGAGTCGGGGAGGCGGCCATTTCAGTGATACTGTGTGCAATAGTGACGGTGTTGGGGGGCTTGAACTGACCCAGGGCCTTTTTGCTGCGAGTTTCGAGTGGGCTAGTGTGCAGTTTAGCTTTCTTAACCTCAGTAACAGGCAGCTTAGTTTTAACCTCGTCACTCTCAGTTCCAGCTCCAAGGATCGTAATGGCATCACTTCTGCGTTTAGAGTTACGCAGTCCCTGCCGCACTTGTCGGCCATCTTCCTCCTCTTCCCTGGCATTGTAGCGTCCGTTAAGTCTGCCATTAGGACGGCCCCCATTAGTCATCTTATGCACCCCGTTCAATAATAGCACCTGTTTGCGGGTTTTTGCATTGATACTTTGGGCTTTTCCTGAGTGAGAGAGCTGGGGCCGGCCATAGCAGTTGCTGGTTTGATGATGAGAATGATGGAGGTGGTTGTTACTGTAAGCACGGAGGCCAGCAGAAGAAGCGTGCTTGCTGTGATTGAGTTTGGCTTTCTTAACCAGTTCTCGTTTTGCTTTGGTGTAGGTGACGTGGCCCTTGGTCACGGTGGCTGTGTACTTCACACTTTTGGACGGCAGACGGAAGTCTTTCGACTTTTTGGCACTGGCCGTATGTGTGCCGACTGATGATGCCCGTGTGAGTCCATTTACTTTCGAGACCTAAAGTGAACAGAAGATATCATCTTGTTACATAAAGTGGATCAATGCAACTTACTAAGGAACTGTGAAAATTCTCAAACAGTCAAAGAATACGTTTCTAATGTCTATTCGCATACCGAGTCAGTCACAGTGCATGTTTCGGCTCACACAAAAACACAGACCACAACAGAGCTCCAAAAACCCCAAACCAGAGCAGGGAAGAAAGAGGGAGGGGTAGTGTACCAGATAGAGGGAGAAAAAAATTGAAACAAATGTTTTTATTTAGTGCCAACTGCTGCGAAACAATACTTAGAAGTAAAGTTTAATCATAAAATCACATTCAAGCACCAATTCATAGTCTGCTTGTACACCAGTTCTTCATATTTGTCTTTAAGGCCCCAAATAAAAGGAGCTGTGCTTTCAGCTGACCTGAGGCCCCCAATATACTTCACAGCAGAGCAGATGCAGCTTGGGTTACGCCCAGCCTCTCATTGTTTAACAGCCGCCATGGGAATTAGACTATGCCAGGCTACAAATATAGTCAGCCTCGACTTCTCTCTTTATATTGTTTTCTTTGGGTCGGTTTTTCTGGCAAGGCAGAAAGGATTTGATTTCCTATGTGTGTGTGTTCTCACAGAGCCAAGAAAAGAAGATGCAGCCAGAGGGTTTTAGTGGGGTAAAACTCCAGGTGAAATAAACACGATGTGCTTCCTGACATCAGAGGACTCTTATTGGAATCCTGACATTTGACCTAAAGTCCTTGACAAGCCTTTAATCAAAACAATGCAATAGCACATGAATGATGCAGTCAGGTATGCAGCATTTTCTTTGTGGTGAATAGTATATAATAATATAAATGACAACCAACAATGTCAATAGCCCTATTCTGGGTTCCTAACTCATTTCAACTAAAGAAAAAGTTAGAAGGTAAGAAAAAGCGACGAAAAAAGTTGATGGTTTTATATAAATATATTTTTTTATCTCTTCCATAATATAGAAACATGTACTACAGGAAATTATGTTCCAATTCCTAATAAAGTTACTGTCAATTAATTACATTTTACTTGCATTTGACGTGTGCTAATTTGCAGATACTTTTTCCACCAAACAAAAGAAAACAAAGACTTGCAAAATTAAAAAGGCTGCTTTTGTCAAAATGTGAATTTTAACACCTGATATAAAGGGATTTGAGGTTTAATTGCTCTGTACTCCTTTTTTGTGTGAAGCCTTTTGTGATGAATTCACACTCTATGAATAGGCCTTTACATATGGTGCCACGCCCTCTCACATCCCTCCCACTTTATTTCTCTTTTTAAAGTCTCTGGACACATTTAAATAACCGCGTCCAGACTGCGGTGATCTCTGGGCCAGAGGTTCGCTGACAGACAGACGAGGAGATTGTTGAGGGTTTTTGAAGTAAGACATCGGCTGTATTGTATTCCTATCAGGTGCAGCCAAACAACAAAGAGAGGGTATTAAAAGATAAGGGGACTGAAATGTGACCTCCTTCATAAATCGCTTCCCCTTGCCGGCGCTTAAAAAGAAACAGCGGGGGAGAGGGGGTGAATATAAAAGAAAGCGACAGACTCCAGCCCCAGAGGCAGGCATGATGGATGCTCTCTGCAGGTAGAGTAAGCAAATGTAGCATGATGTCAGCTGCGGCCATGTCTATGTAGCCCCCATCATCACACCCGCACCCTTTTTAAATAGCACGTCAGTGGTCTACATCCCATCTGCAGGGCTCTGAGAGCACAGAATGTGATTATAAAGATAATCCCACTCAGCATAATGTGCCGGATGCTGAGTATAGCTTGTGTGCCGTCTGCGCTGCAGAAATCTCATGTCTGCGCCGCAACCACTAGAGGGCTCGCTGATCCCAGAACACTGCCCAAGGGTGCACACGAGCCCTGCCGCACGCTGCCAGCTATTATTTAGACTGCCTGAAAAGGTGGAAGTGAGAGAGAGAGAGAAACCGCATAGGCGACAGAACACATGTCAATGGACTGTCCCCAGTGGGCAACCTCTTGAAACCAGGGAAAACAGAGAGCAGGCTAGGAGGAAACAAGGAGGGAAGCAAGGAAAGAGAATGGAAGGAAGGATGGAATAGTTCAATTCCGTCTGGCCAAAGATGTGCGATTAAATCAGCTTAACAGCCAGGAACAAAAACAAGAGAACACACACAGACAGAGGCCAGGCCAGCTCTCTGAAGTGGATTTTGGTCGCACGTGAGCATGAGGGGGGACAGATGACATCATGTGTTGCTATAGGCCAGCTGCAGCATAGCAAAAGTTTTAACTGAGAACATCTGCAGAGCTGCAGCCCACACCACACACACACGGTCCATGTCTATCTATGTGTTAAACAAATGCTCTACAACTGTCTCAATTAAAATGTCAATTTAGCTCAATTTAGCAGTGCAAATAATAAAATAAACAAATGCATTTTTTTTTTTTTTTTTTAAGCTTGCTTCCTTTTTATGTTTTACGGTTAAAAAAAAATTGGGTTGGTTGGGAGAATGGAGTTCAATCCCCTTTCTCTTTGGAAATAAACACAGCCAAGTAAGCACCCATTAAAACAAATGTCTGAAGCGATAAGAGAAACATGAAATGTTGGGGGGGGGGGGGGGGGTAACCGGCCTGTAATAACCGGACTGGGGGGAAAAAGCGGACTGGAATAGCCACTGCATTAAAAGAACAAGAAAACTTCTAAGACAAAGCCAAAATATCAAAAAGACTCATTAATAACTGCCATGGATACAATGAAACAAATAAATAGACCTTAACTCGGGATAACAATTAACATACAGTCCAATAATAATGCTGCTGAAACTGATCCTGCACCTGCTGTGAACAGCATGAGATCTCTCCTCTTCCCAGATCAACTTATTCTACATAAACACTCACAAAAAATCAATTAAATGAAAGTCTAATTAAACAATGAAGTATAAACCCTTATTCACCTCGTGTGCCATGGGTCACGCTCATGCCAGAGCTCTTCAACACATGAACACCCCTCAGAAAATGTGCTTTTATTGAGAGTGAGTGAGAGAGGAGTCAACAGCTGTCTAATAGGTTATCACAGTATTGTGGATTATGCTGCATCTATCTGTGCTGTTTATTGTTTTAAGTATAGCAGATGAATGGTAATGTGTTTATGTGTGTCAGCATAATAACAGGCTTTATCTGACTAAAGGGTTTAACGCTGGGTCAGTCATTGCGGTTAAACTGTTAAACTGCCACTTACAGGTGCCACTGCTTCATGCTGATAACAAAAATATATATATTTTGTATTTCACACACAGAAAGGTATACGGGCTTGAAATGGGGGTGAGTAATTTTATTCTCATTTCTGTGTGAACTCTCCTTTTCATCTTTGATTTTTGAGTTCTAGATCATGTTTCAGTCTATATTTTAAACACGTGAAGCTGCATAGTTATATATATATATTATGCAGCTTTCTGTCTTTTTTATGCCATTGACACTCTAATCTTGAGATTCTCAGCCTTGGGGTTGTACTGGTTAAATATATATTTTTAACTAGTACAACCTCAAGGCTGAGAATTTCAAGATTAGAGTGTCAATGCCATTAAAAAAGACCGAAAGAGAGAAACTGAGCGGCTGATGAGTAGAGGTGATCCATCTTTCCCCGCTCTCTGAGGTTCATTGTTCACTTAATTAATCAGTTTTGTGGCATTCAAAGACGACAAGCTCGTTAGGACCGGAGATGGTGGTGGTCTGATTATCTGTAAGCCACATCAGGATGGATGTTGCCTCCTAACTATCAGATCCGGTATAATTCTCACGGCTCCAAAATGATCCCTGTTCATACTGACACAGAGATGGACATGAAGGCTTGTACCTGCTTGCGGAGCTCCTCTGCGGCTCGTCTGTAGTTGTGGCCGTTGGTATTGTGGCTCTTGGCCGTGGCCGCAGTGTGCTTGTGGGAGATTTCACCAGACGAGTCACACCCCTCGTTACGATCTCTCCCCACAGACGACTCTCTGCCTCTGGATCTGGGAGCGAGCTCTTTGTCCTTGTGTACCTTGAGGCCATTCAACACTGCAGGAAAAAAATAAAATACAGGGTTACTAAAATAAACAAAAATATGAATTGTAACAAATTATGTTAACAAATTCTTGTCAGTTACATGTTGTATTCAATACTTGCATTCTATATAGTATGTTTCAAATCATATTTTTATAATCCTATTTGCAGTGGATTTGTAGTGTGGAAACATAACATGTTTTGGTATGATATTGTGCACGATCCACTGCACTATGCACGTTTATGACAGTTATTGAATGCAGTGTCAAAACAATTCTGACAAGACTGCTGTTCTGCCTTACTTCATACTTACATACTTTACTGTTGCCAGCACACTGTTTTCATACTTGGAAGCAAGCAAACTGGCATAGCGTTTGGGTCAAGTTGGTTCTAGCTACCAGACTAAAAGTATATAATGAGATGCATCATGTGCTCTAGTTTATTAGTTCATGATAACAAAACTACATTTGAGAGAGGTGCTGTGTTTATAATATGCGTACTACTGCTGCACTATATATACTGTGCACAGAATTCAAGTTTTCTGTAAGTCTAGAATACTTGGATGACTAGTAAAAAAGTAATATATTTAAAATACATTTCTTTCTTTCTAAGTACAGTTTAAATTTTCATATCGCTTGAGACTTACTAATATACCAATTTTAATTAAACTTCATTGGGAGTACTTATTCGTGCACAATTCACATTTCTTAATATTAAACCTAAAATGTGTTTTAATGTCACTACTGCTGAGGATTATATGATCTTTGAATAATATCAGTCTTTAACTCATGCAAGTTATTTAGAGTGTACCTGAAATATACTTGTATATATTAAGTATATTATATTAAATATATATAGAAGTATATTAAATGTATTTGTAGTATACTTAGCATGAAAAATGTATTTTAAATATATTTTAGTATATTTATTTTTCACTAGGGCTACTACATTTGTAGGGCACACTGTTTGTACTGCAGTATCCCATGATGCAATGCACTCAAACTGACATTTTATTTCAAGTTTGACGGATAAATTAGATGGATGGCTAAAATATGGGAAAGATAAAGCAAAAAACAACTGTAGACACTTATACACAAAGTCCTGAGCAAGTGAAATCAAAACAAACAGCAAAGCAAAATAAATAAATAAACAAACACTTAAACAAAAGCCCTCAAACAAAACACCAAAAGCCAAACCAAAACAAAAAATAAACCCCCTACAATACCGAAACAAAAACAACACACAATAAAACCAAGAACAACACAAAACAAATTTGCAAAACAAAACAAACAAAAACTCATACCCTTTCATCTGTGAGCTTGTTATCAGTGCATTAGTGCATTCGTTCTTTCTCTACAGATAATGCTGTAAAAATCATGTTCTGCATTTTTGGACAGGGTAGTCTGTCTGCTATCAGTCCCTCTGGATGGCTCTAATTAACACATATTCAAACTGCTCTCTGTATTTATGACTGCTCACTTTAATTTTACAGTGTTTAAATATCAACAGGCAGCAGAGCGTGTCAGCGAGGGGGAAACGGACGGGCTTTCGTGCTGTAAGGCTTGCGCTTGGAACTGCTACCGACAGCTGAACTCAATAAAAGGTGTTTAATTTAGAAATGTAAACACGCCTCTGGGTTACTGAGGTTCAGCGAATGAAAGCCGGGCACTGTGGTTTCTCTCACTCTGAGAGACACTCGGAGGGAGAAAGACTGGAGCATTGCATCCAGGCATGGGATAGGCCGAGAAAAGAAGAGAGAGAGAGAGAGAGAGAGAGAGAGAGAGAGAGAGAGAGTGTGTATTTGTACAGGTGCATCTCAATATATTAGAATGTCATGTCAAAGTTCATTTATTTCAGTAATTCAACTCAAATTTTGAAACTCGTTTATTAAATAAATTCAATGCACACAGACTGAAGTTGTTTAAGTCTTTGGTTCTTTTAATTGTGATGATTTTGGCTCACATTTAACAAAAACCTCAACAAATTAGATTATGGTGACATGCCAATCAGCTAATCAACTCAAAACACCTGCAAAGGTTTCCTGAGCCTTCAAAATGGTCTCAGTTTGGTTCACTAGTCTACACAATCATGGGGAAGATTGCTGACCTGACAGTTGTCCAGAAGACAATCATTGACACCCTTCACAAGGAGAGTAAGACACAAACATTCATTACCAAAGAAGCTGTTCACAGAGTGCTGTATCCAAGCATGTTAACAGAAAGTTGAGTGGAAAGAAAAAGATGCACAACCAACCGAGAGAACCGCAGTCTTATGAGGATTGTCAAGCAAAATCGATTCAAGAATTTGGGTGAACTTCACAAGGAATGGACTGAGGCTGGGGTCAAGCATCAAGAGCACCACACACAGACGTGTCGAGGAATTTGGCTACAGTTGTCTTCAGAGGCGTCTTACCTGGGCTAAGAGAAGAAGAACTGGACTGTTACCCAGTGGTCCAAAGTCCTCTTTTCAGATGAGAGCAAGTTTTGTATTTCATTTGGAAACCAAGGTCCTAGAGTCTGGAGGAAGGGTGGAGAAGCTCAAAGCCCAAGTTGCTTGAAGTCCAGTGTTAAGTTTCCACAGTCTGTGATGATCGGGGGAGCAATGTCATCTGCTGGTGTTGGTCCATTGTGTTTTTTGAAAACCAAAGTCACTGCACACGTTTACCAAGAAATGTTGGAGCACTTCATGCTTTCTTCTGCTGACCAGCTTTTTAAAGATGCTGCTTTCATTTTCCAGCAGGATTTGGCTCCTGCCCACACTGCCAAAAGCACCAAAAGATGGTTAAATGAGCATGGTGTTGGTGTGCTTGACTGACCGGCAAACTCACCAGACCTGAACATAGAGAATCTATGAGGTATTGTCGAGAGGAAAATGATAAACAAGAGACCAAAAAATGCAGATGAGCTGAAGGCCACTGTCAAAGAAACCTGGGCTTCACACCACCTCAGCAGTGCCACAAACTGATCACCTCCATGCCACGCCGCATTGAGCCAGTAATTAAAGCAAAAGCAGCCCCTACCAAGTATTGAGTACATATACAGTAAATGAACATACTTTCCAGAAGGCCAACGATTCACAAAAAAAAAAAAAATTATTGGTCTTAAGTATTATAATTTGTTGAGAGTGAATTGGTGGGTTTTTGTTAAATGTGAGTCCAAAATCATCACAATTAAAAGAACCAAAGACTTAAACTACTTCAGTCTGTGTGCATTGAATTTATTTAATACACTAGTTTCACAATTTGAGTTGAATTACTGAAATAAATGAACTTCTCCACAACATTTATTGAGATGCACCTTTGTATAGTTCCTAGCTTGACATTCTGATTGCTGTAGAAGACACATTAACACACTCAATTAAACAGGCACTTGGCTTTCAATTATCTGCTGACAGACTATTTTTGTTTGATAACATCAAGTTTCATTAACACACATGCTCCTGCAACACCGTGCTGTCCCTCTTTAAACTCACACAGCATCTATTGAGAGTATCAACCATCCTTCATTTGTTGCGGAGTGTGTGTAGCGTACAGCGACGTGTTGTCTGCCGTTACTCGGCACAGCTGTGAGCTGAATGCATAAACACCTTGTTACCGCCTTTCCAACAAAAGTGATAATTGGAGTGGAAAGATGGAAGCGTCCCGTCCCACTCCGACACAACATCCCCATCTCCACACAGGAAGCAGCACGTCTTCTCTTTCTCTTCACACGTACAGCTTGCAGAAATATTTACACTATCGTTCAAAAGTTTGTTCAAAAGATGTTTCTAAATAAAGTCTTGCATGCTCACAAAGGGTGTATTTACTTTATCAAACATATTGTGAATTTAAAAAATGTGAATATTTTGTGTAATATTGTTAAATACTACTAAATTTTTAAATAATGTTTTCTATTCAAATACATTTAAAAACGTAATTTACTCCTGTGATGCAAACCTGAAGTCTTCAATGTCCTCCAGAAATCATTCTAATATGCCGATTTGATACTCAAGAAACATTTATTATCATTATCAATGTTTAAAAGTTAGTGTTGCTTAATATTTTTGCGGTAACCTCAATACGTTCGGTTTTCAGGTTCTCAATTAATAGAAAGTTCAAAAGAACAGCATTTATTTAAAAATAATTTTTTAAATAAATGTATGCATCATCATTTTATAAATGTATTGCATGCTTGCTGAATAAAAAAATAGAAAATACATTCTACTGATGCCAGATTTTGGTGTATATTAACTAGGTAGACTAACTGTAGGTTGATAAGAGCTCTGCTGGACAATTTAATTGCTGTTTAATTGGCATTTTCTGCATACTTAAATCTTTAAGACTGCGAATCTGTTTATTTTTATTTAGTCATCTTATTAAATCACAAATATATACACATTTTCACAGCCTTTTTGATCATATTTACCAAGGGTGCCAATATTGTTGGCCATGACTGTGTGTGTGTGTGTGTGTGTGTGTGTGTGTGTGTGTGTATATATATATATATATATATATATATATATACATACATACACACACACCAGTCTTAAGTCGCTGGGGTATATTTGTAGCAAAAGCCAAAAATACATTGTATGGGTCAAAATTATCGATTTTTTTAATGCAAAAAATCATTAGGATATTAAGTAGAGATTATGTTCCATAAAGACATTTTGTAAATTTCTTACCGTAAATATATCAAAACTTAATTTTTGATTAGTAATATGCATTGCTAAGAACTTAATTTAGACAACTTTAAAGGCGATTTTCTCAATCGTTAGATTTTTTTGCACCCTCAGATTCCAGATCTTTAAATAGTTGTAACAGTCTCAGACAAATATTGTCTGATCCTAACATACATCAATGGAAAGCTTATTTATTCGGCTTTCAGATTATGTAGAAATCTCAATTTCGAAGAATTTACACTTAAGACTGGTTTGTGACAAATATGATTAAAAGATGAATATGAGACAAAACTACAGAATGTCACATTTTATTATTGGGTGATTCATCTCAGATATTTTACCAGCCAAGACGATCAGCACTTGTAGAGTTTCATCATCCTATCTGATGTGAGCATATGTTGCCTCACAGGTCTTTCTAAGTGATCAGCTGTGTCCTGCATGAATTCTTCAGGTATTAAAAGCAGGGAATGTGTCGTATCAGTTATATCCATTACTTCTGCATTCTGAATCTTGCATTCGATGATGATACACACAAACCAGGATGAAGACGAGGGAACTGACTTTGAGAGAAAAGCTAGCAATTTGGATGCTAAAAGAAAATAGTAAGTCAATTAGAGCTATAGCAAAAATAAAGGGCATGGATAAATCAAGAGTTTGGAAACCACCAGCGACACCAGCAACCAACAACGACCTGATCGGCTGAGAAAACAACAGTAGTTGATGACAGACAAACCATAAAAGCTGTGAAAATGAACCCTAAAAGATGTGTCTGTAAAATCAGAAACAACTTCCAGAAAGCTGAGGTGATGCTCTGACGATCTTCTGTCCTCAGGAGACTCTGACACAGAATTACAGATGTACCCAGCAAGATGCAAACCTCTGACCAGCACCAAAAATAGAAAGGCAAGATTAGAGTTTGCAAAAAAGCAAAAAAGGTGAGCCAGAAGAGTTTTGGAACTGTGTTTATGGACTGATGAGACAAAGATGAACCTTTATCTAAGTGACGGGAAAGCAAAAATCCCAAGCATACAGCCTCATCTGTAAAGCATGGTGGAGGTGGTGTCATGGCATGGGCATGCATGGCTGTCTCTGGAACAGGCCCTCTCAACTTTACTGATGACTTAATGTATGATGACAGTAGCAGAATGAATTTTGAAGGATACAAAACTACCAATATTCAAGAAAATGTCACCAGATCCATTGGGAAGTGCTTCATGTTGCATCAGGACAATGACCCATATTTTGTTTCATATTCATCTTTTAATCCTATTTGCACATCTTGACTCCACAGCCAACGGAGCAATTTTGTCTTTGCTATTACAATACATATGGAGGGAACTGTGTATATAAATATATATATATATGGATGGCAAGATTCCCAGATTCGCTCAGTGCATCGGCACTGTTAACGATTTAAATGCATCGGTTTAAAAAGTGTGCATCGGCAACAAGTTGGCATTTGTATAGGGATGCATCGTTTCTAACACATTTGCATCGATAAAAAACTATTTATGTATAATTACAAGTGAATGCACTACACCTTTATTGTTTATAAAGTGACCAATAATCTGTGATCAATATTTTATATGTAGATTGATTTCTCCTCTCAAAACTGTGTCTCAAGTGCGTTCTCTCATCACCACCGCGTGTCAATATGAAGTTTCACAGCAACACCACGGAGACCCAAGGAAAAGGGGGGATTAAAGGCCAAAATCTGACTTGAAATAACTTAACAAATCAATCAGGGATAAAGTGGTTATAAACGACAATGTAAGTTCATTCAATCTAACTAATTTGTGCATGCTTGTTCTTAAGCAGCCCTTAATGTCGATCATGGATCAGATCGATCCACCATAGCACACAAGCTCAGATGAGCTTTATTTGTCACATACACAATTATACAGAGTATAATGAGGAGTGAAATGTGTTCTCTGCATTTAACCCATCCAAGTACACACACTTGGAGCAGCGAATATATTTGGTGCTGTTCAATGCATTTGAGACGTTGTGTTTTCCTCAGTGCATAACGGACATGTCACGACTATATTTTTGACCTGTAAATGTTAGAAAGTCATGCAAATATAACCATTTAGCTGTCAGGAGTGGCCGAGGATTAAGCAATTAAACTAGCGCTGCTGCGCGCATGTGCTCTAAACAGACAGCGCAATAATTCAAATATGTCAAATATGCATTTTGCTTAAAATATTCGTTGTTGGACATTAAACGTGCCTTTTTTAGAATTTTAAACCTACATTTAGGTGTATTTTTATGATAGCATAGCAGAAGTAGCTGTAAAGGGACAATTGTAATGTGGTAAATAAAATGTACAAATATGGTCCTAATTACTAAGCTCAGATGAGTTGATGTGTGTTTTTATAGCAGTTAAAGTGTAGTTTTAGTTTAGTGATTGTTAATGCTTTAAAGAGCAATGTTAGATTGTAATGTTCTAATGCTATCTGTTCTAACTATAAAAGGTACAGCTGTTATAAAGCCAGAGAGAAAGGCTGCATGGCTATGATTGTATGTGAGAGAGTCAGTGGTAATATCATTGCGTTCCTATCGGTCAGTGTTAGAGGAGCTCAGCTTATCCTGAACCAGGTTAGCTTTCCTGCATAAGTAGCCACAGTGACTGGGTTGATCTTTGTTAAATTTGCTTTATGGCACTGTCTCCCTCATCTAACACACCCGATTCAACTCGTCCCCTCATTAGTGGAGACTTTAAGACCTGACGTGGGTCAGAAAAGGTAAAGAGAGTTGTGAGAAAATAAGATGCAGGTCAGATCCGCGTCACTTTCAGCAGCAGAAGCTTTTAAAGCAATAGAAGGCAAATAAGATAATAACCAACTGCTGTGATGTCTGTTAATCCAAGAACATAAAAAAAGAGGAAATCAATATCTTTTATAGCTTTAAGGGGTTCATCTATATTTAATGTAATGTTTAATAACTATTCATTTTCTGTATTTTTCTGCTGAATGTCACAGGTAGCTAAATATGTCATTTATTATAAAGGGTTCATGTGAAAATTGTTTCAAGTTCACTTAAATTAGAAGTTAAGTCTAGTAAATGTTAAAATTGATAGTTCTCAATTATACTGTAATGCTGAATGGCCAATGGTTACATATTAAGGGGAAAAACAAAAGTATAGAGACATCAGTAGTATTGATATCAGTGATGATGGCCTTCAATCATAAAAAATGCCATTAAAGAAATATACAAAATATAAGGTATTTATGAACATTTGAAGATTGAACTTGAAATTATTGCATTATAAAAGTATATTTAAAAACTTTAATGTTAGGTGGGATTAATCACGATTAATTTTTGAAAAATGTGCGATTAATTAGTTAATTGTTTTTAATTGATTGACAGCACTAATATATATAGTTTT
Source organism: Schizopygopsis malacanthus (assembly GCA_027474115.1). Classification (NCBI taxonomy): domain Eukaryota; kingdom Metazoa; phylum Chordata; class Actinopteri; order Cypriniformes; family Cyprinidae; genus Schizopygopsis; species Schizopygopsis malacanthus. The sequence goes on from CM049879.1 coordinate 2,551,159, forward strand.
TCTTAGATATCTCTAAAATTAAGATAATAATAACGGGACTAATTAAATGTAACATCCTAAATTACTAATGTAATTGTAAATTCTAATATGAAAATAATTGCACAGTGAGTTACAGACAAACTCTCTCTATTTTGCTGTATGTTTTCTTTTTTTGCTCATTGTTCTTACCGAAGCCGTTAATCTTGCTAGACGGTTTGCCCTTCTTGGGTGTAGACTGGCATGATGTAGATGCCACACTGGGTGGTTTCTCCTCAATTTCATCTTCATCTTCCAGATCCTCCTCATCCTGAGAGCAGCCGAAGTTGGCCATGTTACTGGGTAATGCCTGTGAGCCTGAGAGGGGAGAGAGAGAGAGACAGAAAGTGTTAAAGGAAGACACTTAAGGGGAATTTACTGAGTGACCAAAGAAAATGGGATTAACCGGCACGACTCAATAATCAGTTTCTATTGCAACCATAATCCTCTCAGAATCAACTGCTGCTCTGGATGAGATTACAGACTGTTGCAGCCGTAGAAAGCCTGAGTACATTACACACTGTTTCTGTGTGTGCTGCTGCTGAGTGGAGATTTGGTCTGACTGATGTTTCTCCTTAAGAGAAACTATGCTTTAAAACACACTAGATGATAACCAGCAGCATACTGCAAGATTACAGACCCAATCGAGGAGGACCATAATAAAGCACTGCTCCTGGATCAGGCAAAGCTCGAAAGCTGAAAAGTTGATGATATGAAACGTTTTAACCAACGGACGGACAAACAAAACAGCAAAACACCAAAAAAAATGCACCAAGTTACCCCCCCCCCCCAAAAAAACACCAAAACAAAACACAGATCAAAAAAAAAAAAAAAAAAATTACAATGTCAGTGCAATACACATGGTGGATGAGCAAATACATACAGTACATACTACTACTATCATTAATACTGGAATGAACATTTCTGACTAACAACTTGTAAAACAAAACCAAAACCAAACCAAACAAAAAAAATTATAAAAATAAATAAATAAAAACACCAAACCAAAGCCAAATCAAACCAAAACAAACAAAACAAAAAGTGCAATAAACATGGTGGATGAGCAAATAACTAAAAACAAAACCAAATCAAACTCCCAAAAAACAAACAACCAAACAAAACAGATCAAAAAGAAAAAACAAAACCAAATCAAACTATCAATCCAAATTCTAAACAATTTAAATTCATTCAATTTATTTTCTTTATAATTATAGAATTACTATAAATTGATTAACCACGACACCAATGTGTTTTGTTGTTTTATTTTGCCAAATTTCCAGCCTTGCCTTCTGTCCGAGTGTCACACATCACGTTACCTAGTTTTATCAATATGCAGATATTTATCTTTCAACATCAGTATTTCTCTCCCAAACAGCACAGGGGATGTATGTCAAATGCCTGTTGCCCATTAGCTGCCCCTCCAGCCCTATCAGCTCTTAAACCTGCACTACTGCACATCTGTGATTCGGCCGCACCACACAGGGCAACAATTATCATTATCTAGTGCTGTTCTCCGCCAGCCTCATGAATGAGACATGAGTGTGTCGGCCACGGCCCTGTAAATGTGCTCTCATTAGCTCTGTATTAACATGAAGCTGCAGCTGCGCTGGTGATGTCACTGCACACATGCAGCATTTGACATGCCACATTAATGCTTATGGTCTGTGTGACAACATTTATAATAGAAATGGAGTAAGGTTGACTGTTTAGGGAACAAATAAATGACTGAATGAAGAAGAAACGTAACGAGGTGCTGTTAAATGGATGGCTGTAAAAGGGCTGAGAGATGAGAGAAAGCCAGAATGCTGCGTCACTGCTGAAATGGTCTTGTTATTGTTCACTAAAATGGTAACCCTTTATAATATGGTTTCATTGGTTAACATTAGTTAACTACATAGTTAACACAAACTAACAATACAAAATATTTCTAAACCATTTATTAATATTTCAGCATTTACTAACACATTACTGAAATCAAGACTTGTACCTGCTTATTATTGTTAATGTATCATTATTGCTATTTAATTATTAGGTTACACTATTTCATGGTGTCCTTGTTACACGTATTTACTTTTGTAATAACAATAAATTATGCATAATTACATGCAAGAAATCCTAAACCAAACACTAATCCTAACCATAGTAAGTGCATGTAGTTAGTCACTATTACTCACTACTTAAAGGGATAGTTCACCCAAAAATGAAAATTAGCCAAAGATTTACTCACCCTAAAGCATCCTATGCGTGTCTGATATTCCTCTTTCAGACAAACACATTCGGAGTTATATTCCATTTTCCAATCTGTATAATTGCAGGGAATTGAATTCAGTTTCTGAATCCGAAAAAAAAATATCCGTCCATCACAAAACTACTCCACACGGTGTGTTAATAAAGGACTTTTGAAGCTAAACATTAGTGCGTTAATTTAAGAAAAATGCTGTTTCTTAAAACTTTTAAACCGTTTAGTCCAGTTTCCGGTCTCTCAAGCAGGCACCTTCATCCTATGCGTGTCTGATATTCCTCTTTCAGACAAACCCATTCGGAGTTATCTTCCACATTGTCCTGTCTTTTCCAATCTGTATAACTGCAGTGAATCAGCACTCTCAAGCAGACGCATTCCTGACACAAACTAGTCCAAACAAACAAACCAGACACCTGAAGTTATTAAGAAAATGGCTGCCATTATCGTTATCTCACACTCTCATAACGTGGGAGTTAAAGGCCAAAAAGCCAATAGCTCACAGACGGGAAGGTCATACAGGGTCATAAATGGGGGTGGGAAACTGCTGGGGTTTCCACCATTTTTTTCTACATTTGGATGCTTTGCAAAAGAGGACACTGGCAACGCTTTAATCTGTTTCATGCTCCCCCACAATGAGGCTTACGGAGTGCCCCAGGGAATGCTAGGCAGGTAGTAGCCCAACTATATCTCACTGTCACTGGTGTCAGGGGTGCACAAACCCGGATTTTTGATAGCAATCATGCATCGTCTGTCATGCCTACTCCCCTCAGATTCTTTCCCCAGAGCCAAATCTAAATCTGTCATCTACCAGAGAGAAAGAAAATAAACAGACCTTTCCCAATACCCAATTATGTGTGCTCTCATATTCACAGTCTGACACAGATCATAGTTAAAGAAGGCATCCATTTCAATTGTCATTTTTAATTCAAGCACAGACATAATTACAACTGAAGTATTCTACTCCGGATGCTCTTCTTTTGTCCCCATTTTATAAATGCCAAAGAGGTTCAAATTGAAGCTCAAGAAGAACCAATCAATTGAAGAAATGACACTTTTCTACAATGTAAAGTAGTGAGTGTACAGCTTGTATAACAGTGTAAATTTGCTGACCCCTCAAAATAACTCCACACACAGCCATTAATGGCTAAACCGCTGGCCACAAAAGTGAGTACACCCCTAAGTGAAAATGTCCAAATTGGGCCCAAAGTGTCAATATTTTTTGTGGCCACCATTATTATTCCAGCACTGCCTTAACCCTCTTGGGCATTGAGTTCATCAGAGCTTCACATGTTGCCACTGGAGTCCTCTTCCACTCCTCCATGATGACATCACGGAGCTGGTGGATTTCAGAGACCTTGCGCTCCTCCACCTTCTGTTTGAGGATGCCCCACAGATGCTCAATAGGGTTTAGGTCTGGACACATGCTTGGCCAGTCCATCACCTTTACCCTCAGCTTCTTTAGCAAGGCAGTGGTCGTCTTGGAGGTGTGTTTGGGGTCGTTATCATGTTGGAGTACTGCCCTGCGGCCCAGACTCTGAAGGGAGGGGATCATGCTCTGCTTCAGTATGTCACAGCACATGTTGGCATTCATGGTTCCCTCAATGAAATGAACTGTAGCTCCCCAGTGCCGGCAGCACTCATGCAGCCCCAGACATGACACTCCCACCACCATGCTTGACTGTAGGCAAGAAACACTTGTCTTTGTACTCCTCACCTGGTTGCCGCCACAGACGCTTGACACCATCTGAACCAAATACGTTTATCTTGGTCTCATCAGACCACAGGACATGGTTCTAGTAATCCTTAGTCTGCTTGTCTTCAGCAAACTGTTTGCAGGCTTTTTGTGCATCATCTTTAGAAGAGGCTTCCCTCTGGGATGACAGCCATGCAGACCAATTTGATGCAGTGTGCGGCGTATGGTCTGAGCACTGACAGGCTGACCCCCCCCCCCCAACCTCTGCAGCAATGCTGGCAGCACTCATACGTCTATTTCCCAAACACAACCTCTGGATATGACTCGGAGCACGTGCACTCAACTTCTTTGGTCGACCATGGCGAGGCCTGTTCTAAGTAGAACCTGTCGTGTTAAACCGCTGTATTGGCCATCGTGCTGCAACTCAGTTTCAGGGTCTTGGCAATCTTCTTATAGCCTACGCCATCTTTATGTAGAGTAACGATTATTTTTTTCAGATCTTCAGAGAGTTCTTTGTCATGAGGTGTTGTCACAAACCTATATAATAAAATATTTACAAAAGTGTGTGGGGTGTACTCACTTCTGTGAGATACTGTATATATATGCACAGAGAGGGAAACAAATGTAATAATGAATATATGTACATTTTGCATGTTCAGAAGAGGTGAGCTGCCATGTGTGCAAAAATGTAAACAGGTTTGTGTCAGTAAATTGCTCAGTGCAAAGAAAGAGAAGTAATGGGAACCTGGTATTTCTTTTTTCATTTGTGTAATAGACATGAACAAGTTATTTGAAAAACATCTATGACCTTTGAAACATGTCTACTCTTCATGACATTTGCATAAAGCATCCATATTTGTTCATGCCCATGTTGTTTAGAGTATTAAAAAAATGTGCGATTAAGTTGCGATTAAATATTTTAATCAATTGACAGCCCTAATATATATATATATATATATATATATAGTGGTGGGCATAGATTAATTTTTTTAATCTAGATTAATCTCACTGTAATTTTGGAATTAATCTAGATTAATCTAGATTAAAATGGCTCATTTGAATTCTGCCGAAGGCATTCAGAATATGTGTGCTACCCAAATAATGACTAAAAGTAAGTCTTTGAGAACGGGTGAGCGTTTGGATGTCCTGCCCGAGTGTATTACCACATAGACCAGCCGTTAACAATCTGTCCATCACGGACTGCGTCATTCACTTAACCAGCCACACCAAAGCAAGCGCATACAAGAGCATAAAGAGACAGGGCGACTAGAATTGAGTTCAGAATTAAAATATACAGTTTATAGTTTATTTATATAAAAGGTACATTTGTGTGTAAAGTTGGGTATCATTACTATTCCCGGTCCCGCCCACTCCTGATTAAATGTTTTCCTCTCCCGTCCCAATCACGTGATTCGCAGCGATTTTTTTTCCCATCCCGCGGGATTCCCGAAAAAATGCCAGCCTCTAGTTCGAAGACTCGTTCTCGCCCCCTACAGTGCAATTCGGCTAGGTATACATCCGCGCTAAAATATCAGGGTGAAAGTCATCATAGCTTGCGTAGTATAGACCCAGCTCCCAACCCAACTTTGAGAATAGATTAACGGCGATATTTTTTTTATCGCCCGATAAGAGTCTCACGTTAACGCAGCACGTTAACGCCGATAACGGCCCACCACTAATATATATATATATATATATATATATATAAAAAAAAATACAGAATTTATATATTTAACAATATAACCAGATATTTAGTTTATCATGAATACTTGCCAGTACACTCAGCAAGTACACTTACACTAACCATATTTCAAAAACAACAGAATTATTAAATTACATAAATGTCTGCATTATAGCTGCATAAATAGCTGCATTTATATACATTAAAACTGTTATACATTCAAACAATCAAAATGAACTTGTATCTGAAAACATTACATTCAACTCACTAAAACTCACTAAAATATAATAACTTAAAGCATGTTATTTCTGTCATAGGTACATTTTTTTAAGCATGCTAAAGTGTAGCTCTTTTTCATAAAACATGATAACAACATGACCTGTGTGCTAATTCCAAATCATTCAGTCCACATAAGAAAAAAGTCATACAGGTTTGAAACGGCATGAAGGTGAGTAAAATTTAATTTTTAGGTGATTTGTATCCCTTTAATATATGTACAGGTCTCCCAGGATGAGATCTTGACCCAAGGTTGTCACAGCTCCTGTCAGGTTAACAGGTTTTCTAGCAGGTCAAGATATATGGCAGTTGAGAGAAAGGATGTTAGACAGTTAACAGCCACTGTATATCCCCTCTACGAGACACCATATGGCAGAATGGAGTGCACTAGAGAGCGGCGAGTGAGAAGAATAAGAGGGGACATTAAAAACATTGTCTCTGGGCTGAGGCGGCAGCAAGAATGCGCAGGGATTATGGATGATATCTCCTCTAATTTACATTCCTGAATGTCTGCAAATCCATTAACCCAGTTTGCCCTATGCTTGAGGAGTCGCCTGGAGAATTTAATCAGCCTGCTGCCCCACCGCCAAGCCGCACACGTCAGGGCGCTTAATTGAATTTAAATCAGCTATCTTTGTTCTTTCGTAGCGCACAGCACCAGTACAACAGCTTCACGCCGACACACATGGCTGTGGTTTGAATGCGGCTGCCATGGCCTGAGAGACGTAAATAAATCTTAAGGACAGTCAACGATATCCAAGAGACACTGGAATTGAAGTAAATGCTCGTGAGGACATTCAAAGGCACATAAAAATACAGTTACAGCTGCCTGTTATGTAACACGGGCAATAGAGTACGTTATTCATTTACCCATATCTCCTTACCTACTCGAGTTCACATCATGAGCTCACACGTCACAGCATGTTTAAGGAAACAATTTAATATAACATTAAAGTTGTTGTTTTTTAAGTATTATGAACAAAATTATTATTAAAAACATTTAAGAAAACATGGGGAAAATTATGTTTTAGCACCACATTTATTTGGGAAACAAATATTTTTAATTATTATATTTAAAGTATATATTTAAAATAATTTATGAATTAAAATTTGGTGGGATAAATCATATTTAATAAATATGTATGAGTGCCAGTATATAAATCCATATTGATTTAACAGTAATATTTACGTACACACTTAATGCTTAAAGGGATTTCCGTTAACAGTTGGGACATAAGCAAATCACTGGAATAATTAATTGAAATGTACAGTAGGGGAAACTTTCCAGCTCTATCTGTGGAAGGACAATTACAATAAGAAGTGTCTTATTTTATTAAGACCTCAAAAATAATGTTTAAGACTGTTAAGGCTACTAATATTAAGACTTTCTATACTATACTATTAAAGACACTGAGGACTTGCAGCATGGACTTCATCTGCACAGATGTCGAGATTGTTTTTTTTGTAATATAACTCACTCCGACTGCCCAAATAAACATACACGGCATGCTTTAAACACTTGTCAGGATTTAAAGTGGCATGTAGCAAAAAAACGGCAAAGGCTTACACCTGCGTCGTGTCTGCAGCGCATTACTTTACATTGCATCAGAAGACACAATCTGAAAGTTACAAAAATAAATAATGCATTTTAAAAACAAAAAGACACTCCTAATTATGCTGTCGATATCTCAAAAGCCAGCACCTCAGAGATTACGGATGTTTAAAAAACTTTTCTTTTGAAGAAACCGTCAGAGATATTTACAACCTCGCATTAATCACAGCCTGCACTCCGCTCAGCAGTCCCACACGGCGGTCCGGTTAAAGAATTTCTCAGTGTCAGATAAGAGCTGTTTCACTGGCAGTCGGCCATGACTGAGCTATTGTAGGACTGCCCATTTGATCCTGGCTATATTTACCCAGAATCCATTGATCTGTATTTACCCATCCTCTCTAACGCCACCCCTGCGAAAGATAAACTCTGTCTGCTCATGACCGCCTCTCCTGATGGCTGGAAAAGACACGCCAAAGTAAAGAGCCCTCTGGAAGATATTAAATGTCAGGGATTCTTTGAAGGATAAACCGACACATGGCATGATCTCGCCTCCTTATAACACCAGTGTATTGTAATGCCATTTGCTCAACATTACACTCCACACACATTAATATACACACCAGTCTCAGTAGAGGAGTATCATCAATAAATAATACCACTAGGAGGTGCGGTGTACGGTTAGTGAGGTGCGGCCCATCGTCTAATTGTCGCTGTGCAAAAAAACATCTAGCAGAGTCATTGAGAGTTGAGGCTGATACGTAATACCCTCGACGTGTGGTTTCGGCCTCTTTCTGACCTCACACACCAGGCCGAGTCAAGTTAAGACCTGAGCTGACCCGATCATGTACGTGCATCTGATACAACTAGCTAATGTTTCATACGGTACCGTCACTCACACGATCACATGATAAAGTGATTAAAAGACTACTTTTATAGAAAGCAATGGCCATAAATTGTGGCTAATGGACGTCTAGTTTTTGGACCGCATGTTACAGGACATTTCTGGGCTGCTATTCTGAAATCCTGGGGAGGAAGGAAAGTTTATACTGAAATGAGGCAGTCTAAACCATCTCCTGCAAGGTTTAAGTATTATGTTGTAAAAACTCCGGCCAACAAATAAATTCAAGGTCCAGCAAGCTTTTGTTTTCAGGTTTTTGAACGGTATTAACGGAACATTCTGCTTCCACTTTTCCTACCTTTTACACATCTCAGGACATGCATTAAACGGGAAAGAAACCTTTTCTGTCTTGACCGTTAAGTTGAACAACTGCAGGCTACACTTCTGATCTTAGTAAATGAATTTAAAAAGTCAAATACATATTAATGTACAATAAAAAGGGCCTCATTATCTTTACAGAGAGCTAAAGGTAGATAGAACTGAAATCTATAGAAAATCTTTCTTTTGTCTTTTGTCCAATCACATAATGGGATTGTTGTAAATGTCTAGAACAAGTTATATTTATTAATTAATTTAAAAGGAGGTAATAGTGTTTTAAATAAGTTTCGATTGTTTCACTTCATAAAACCTCAATATTTGTCAAGAGCCACTTTGTGTTGCCCGATGCTTTTTTTTAACTCTCTTTTTTGACTCTCAAAGTGACGGTAGCCATTGAGTTGTATTAGATTGATCACCAAGAACCATGGTTTTAGCTAAAAATCTTCTTCAGTTCTACTGAAGAAAAGAAGTCCACTACATTTGGATGACCTAAAGGTGAGTAAAATTCTAACATTTTATCTCAAATACATTTTTGTAGTCTCAAATCATTAATTGACAACGAGGCTCCATACTACCCTGACGACTATAGTTTGACTTTGTCTGTGGTTAAATATTTGAGCTTCACTCTATAGAAACACTGTGTACTGACCTTGGAGGTAGGAGGCACCCATAAATCCCCTGTGAATGGCATAGCCTGGTTCATGAGAGGTGGGTGTGTTTGTTTAAGTGTGTCATGACACTTCAGGCTGATAACACCTCCATTATTCAACATGAAACGGCTGGTGAGATACCTCCTAACTTTGAAAGTCAATGTTTGTGCAGCAAGTGCACTGGAGCTCAGGTGCCATGAAGGCCACCGCCACCATGATACCAGACACCGGTGCTATGGTTTAGACCGCTTACCTGGACACCAGGTGAGCAGGACAGAGGTGTCGGGCCAAGGCTGTATAAAAGGTTATTACAAAGATAAAAATTAGTTTTGTGTGTATAAAAAAAAAGCAAAAAAAAAAAACTTAAAGTTCACAAAGTGACAAAACGACAAGCTATAAATGTGCAAAAAAAAATTTTACAAATTAATGAGGAAAACAATAAAGTATTTAGTTTTTACATTGTTCATCAATGCTGAGGGGCCTGATTTAATACATTCCCCAATCCTGAATTATGATCATTGCACGTGATGTTGAGGGTCAAGTAAATTGAACACTGGTGAAACCAGAAACACGTGTTGAAACACCGCAAAGCCAATACAAAACACATTACAGCAATGTTTAGTTCATCTGAACTGCCTCTAAACATACAGTCTAAACAGCCTAAAAAAACGATTCCTGAATATTTTCCAATCAGCCACATCGTAAACTTGGCCAAATCTGTGATTAGCTGTTTCTCTGAGTGGAGCCAGTCCATGTTGCTGGATACCCTCTAATGATGATAGTTACAATTTACCGCTATATGTAGCACCAATCACACATTTATAGCACATTTAACTGCCAACAAGAACTGCAGTGCGCCGTCTTAAGGTCATTGGTCAATTTGATTTTTTTATTCCCCATCCTTTCCTATCAAAATGCATGAAAATGCAGAAAATTGAACCTGATCCAAAATTTTTTTTGACAGACGAAAGTTTCGGAGGCAGTGTGCAAACGTGTTTGACACAACGTGAGGTCGTAATAATTGTTTAACGTGCAAAAATTTCAGACGATCATTCCGCAATGACCTTTACTCTTCCACTTTGATTGTATTATTTTGTAATACATGGTGCAGTTTCTAATGAAGCATCGTAGTCAGCACATATTGTGTTGCTATGCTAGAAGAGATGATTAAAATTGTCTGGTGAGCAAGAGCAAAAAAATAATGCACCATTAAAACAAAGTAAAATTATAAATCAAAAAAAAAAAAACATGTTACATAAAAAGTGGTAAAAAGATTGTAAGGCGAGGAAGCAGAGACACTGAAAAATTAGGCAATACCTCGAAGGCATATGAATGTGAGGAAGTCTTCTGTCTTGGGCTTGCGTCTGGAGAGGAATGTGATATCTGTGAGTGGCATTGGCAGAGAGGGGTCGGCCATCTTCACCGGCGTGGTGCTGGGAGAGTTGGGTTGAGACTGAGCAAACTTTCTCTGTGCATGCAGTCTGGGCCTAAGAGAGAATGGAAACAATAGATTTTAAATACACTTGCGTCCTATCATATAATGAGAGTTTATGGACACGTTAGAAAAACCTTTCTACTGAAAATCCCCAGTTGGCAGTGGGACTCGGATAATGCTGCCCAGAGCAATAAAATCATCTTAACGCATTTGTTCTTGTGATGGTAAAACTCCACTCGGGGCCTGGCTGTTGCCATGACTAATTCAGTGGATCTGGAACCCATTCAAACACGTTTTTGGTCCGATTAGCACACAAGAGCTGCTACTTCAGATAGTTATCCAAAAGCTGATAACTGGGTTGAGGACTGGAACAATATAAGAAACAAATTAAGAGGTATTCGTATGTTTAAGCTGGCTGAACTGAAGAAATATGGCGAAAATGGGTACAATATGGAAAGGTGGCCTTTAAGATTTTACTGTTGGCTTTTTTAAAATCTTTCATTAAAATCTAAATGTGTTTACAAGTAGGGACACAGCTATGAAACCTTACACAACAGTTTTATTTTTATAATGAACGTCTTCTCTGTCAGGTATGGACACCCGTTTCCACCATGGAATAAATTAATAAAGGTAGTCGTGACATTTTCTCTCACAATTCTGACATATTCTCGCAATTCAGAGACAGAAACAATTGTGAGATATAAAGTCGGAATATTGAGATAAACTCAGAATTGTGAGATCACAAATAATTCTGTGAAGTCTGGCTTTTTTTTTTTTTTACATTTCACAATTCTATGTATAATAAATCTCGAAATTCATATTTTTTCCCCTCAAAGTTCTGGGTTTACATCTCACAACTCTGACTTTTTTTCTGAGAATTTGTAGTTTACAAATGCAAGTTTGACTTTTTCTTCTGAAATCTGAGCTTACATCTCACAATTTAGACATTTCTTCTTCTGTAGACAAATGTTTAGTTTACATCTCACAATTCCACCTCCCCCCCCCCCCCCTCAGAATTGTGATACAAGGCAGAAATGGGTGTCCATAGTCAGGATGTATCAGTAACATTAAATTAAATAGTAATAAAAAAACGTATGTATAAGTGTTTTAATTTAGTTAGTAATCATGTAATATTTCAAATAAAATAGTAAAAAATGTACTGAAATTTGTGTTACGGACACTGTAGTGGTCATTTCTGATTCTAAACATTGCTATATTTGTGTCGCACATCTCAAGAATCAGTGCAGCATTCTCTGAGTGAGTGACTTGACAAAACGACACCAACGGACACTTGCGAGATGTTGTCTAACCCTTTCTCTCAATGTTGATTCACGTCAAGGCTTTGAAATGTAATTAGGTTCTCCATTACGCGCTGCGAAGACATGGGCAGCAGTTGATGACTGATAAATAGTACTAAGGATAAATCAAACTGCCAACTTTCATGGCCTCTCAAACTCACTCATCACAGCTTCTCCTTTTGGAGACGTCTAACTCACTGACTCCACGTTTCAGTTTAGCTCTCCCCGTGAAACAGCACGGAATACTCAAAACAGTGGAAATTCATACGTCTCAATTCCTCCTCCACCCTCCGCATGCTGCCAGAGGAAGCGCGCGTGTACGCACTTTCCATTTCAGCTGCATTTCATCATTTTACCCACACGCACTCCCATCACTTCACGCCTGATGTTTGCTGCCAAATATGTTCTCCCCACACAGAATTAAAGAAAATAAGGGGGATGGCTAAAAGACAAATATCATTCACTCCTGTACAAATTAATCTCATTCAATCAGAGGACTGTGACTGAGATAGCTTGCCAAGCCCCAGCAGCTTTGACGAATCCACAACTGCATCGCTAATCAATTCTAACCAGCGCAGTGTTCGACAGACAGATTGTTTCTCTGTTTTTTATTTTCCAATCCCTCGTGGCTGTGACTGATGGCACAGGGACTGTCGCTATGCCACAAAAGAAAAGAAAAAAGCAACTTCTGTTCATGTCTATTTGGCATCAAGTGATAGACATTCCGACTAACCTGAAATTTTACTGCAGCATTTATGCAGAATATGAAGTCTCCGTGTTTCATTTTAAGACAACTCTTTTGTAATGCCAAAGGCTAGGAAATCAAGCAATGACTAAAACAAAATTAAATTGTGATGGTGAAAGCTGAGGGTCTGGCAAGTAAATGTGCTGAAGTCTTGAAGACAGAAAAGGGGAGAAAAATCAGACTGAAAGTGTACACAAGATTAAAACACACCATGTGTTGGGTTTCAAAAAGGCGCATAATCACTTTCTAAACCGGCTTCATCTGTTCAAATGGAGTCTACAGCTCCACACCCAAACACTGATATTAATTAATGAGATTACACAGGCAAAAAGTTCATCATAACACTGGAGATAGCCGGAGGACTAGATGACAGCGAGATTTCAGCCAACAAACACAAGCGTAAAAAAATAGACTAAACCGTTTCTGCTAGATATTCAACAAAGCACTTACAAGCTGGCCAACTGCCCCATTACTTATTGATTGCTAAAGTGTTTTAGGCAGAGGTGTAACCTCATTCAGATTGGCCCTGGGGAGAATTCATACTTTGCAGGAGAAATAAGGGAAAACAATTTTTTTCCAGCAATGGCTGTCATAAAAACCCTAAATATTTTTAGGAGCTGAAAACTGCAGACTTGGAAGTATTAATTCGACTAAGCACCAGAGTAATTATGATGCAGCTGTGCAAAAAAAGTATCCAGTAAAACAACGAAGGATGTCACGGTTCATCAAATCAGTCTAGACTGCTCTGAATCTCAGAAACGACCTGCTTTTATTGGACAATTTATCCTATCTGTTCCTCATTACAGAGTATAAATGGCCAACTGTTTGGCATACAAGTATCCAGTGACAGAGACAGAAATGCATGCTGGGATAGCCGACATGAGCATAATCCCTACACACTGAACAGAGAGCCTTTTGCAATGTCTATTAACAAATCTACACTGTCTATTTATTTCAAGAAGTGGTTTCAACTTAAAATAATTTGTATAATTTTTTTTAGTTTAGTCAACTTTTATAAGATATAGATTTTTTTAAGATAAAATTAAGAAATGTTAAGATACTGAATGTTAATTTAAGGGACAACTGGAATATTTTAGCTGACTAAACATTTTAAGTCAGCGGGGTAACATTATTTTAAGAAGAATTTTTTTTTTTTTACAGTGTTTACAGCAGTTAGCTGTAACACAATTCAATATTTTACTTTTGTGAAACTTTGCTTGTTTTACTCTGGTTGAGTCTGCGTGCTGCTTGATGACACACAATATTTAATAAATAGGCTTCTTATCACTGTAAAAAGATGATAAGTTGACTTGACTTAAAAAATAGAGTTTTGAAAAAAATAAAAAAATTGAAAAAAGTAATTACTAATAAACAAAGTATAAGATAAGTGAATTGACAACTTTTTTATTTTAATAATTTTTTACTTAATATTTAAAGGCAACGGGTTTCCTCAGCATCACTTTTTACAGCGAGACCTAACATGATAAACTCAAAGAGATGAGGGAGAAACAATACAATAAGTCCACACAGGAAGTCCTGGAAATTTTCCTGGGATATTGTTTGGCTTCATGTAAATGTGCGAGTTCTTTAAAAAGATAATGTTTATGGTAACATCTGATCCCTCTGATACTCTTAAAACTACATACATTAATAGATTACTTAAATGTTTGCTCCGTTCCAAAATCTAGTGAGTTCCCTTGACAGATTTTAAAGGCATTGTGAGCATTAAAAATGCGAACGCTGTTCCAAAAGGTAGAAAGCAATGTTATTCTGCTTTCCAAGATATGTAATTTTTATGTAATTTTAAAGACAAAATCACATGCATCTTTTGAGAGGCAATGCCAGAATGAATTGCACTGAGCTCAATGAAAACAAATATATGTATTTATTCAAATACTTAAAACTCTTGACAGAAATAGTGGCATCCCATTAAATGTGACTACTGTAGAGAGTTCAAATTCAGCACCTTGTGAAAGTATGTGATGTTTAGAATTTTGCCTTAAAAGGTGGTTCGCCTAAGTAGACAGGAGATAGCACATGAACTTGTTAGGTTTTAGAAAGTTCCAGTTTTTCAAGCTCTACGTACTTTCCCAGGACTATCGGAGTTGTGGCTGTCCACAATTATAACGTGTCTGTGCAAATTCATGATGCACTCCAAATAAAGCCAGCCTCCAAATTAACTTGGTTTCAACTTCAAGACTCCTGTCAACCAGGAAACAGTGATATATTGAGCCTTCTGTATGCCTCGGAGAGAGGCAGTCTGTAAATTGCAACATGAGTGATGGAGGGTAGAGATGGGATCCAACCACATCCTCCAGACAGGATGGGCATGAGAATGATTGATCTGGGCATTCCGGTTCCGCTGGTCTTACCCTTCCTCAGTGGGCGAGAGACACTGCAACACAATAGCCCCATGGAGCTTCCCAGCCTGTGCACTCCTTAATGGGACATATATGGGTTCTCTTACAATGCTAGTCTTTTAACAAGAGGCTCATGCATAATTTAAAGCTGATAAAAACCACAACGGGTAAGGTCAATCCAGGAACTAGGGCTCTGATCCCATTACCATTTAGCTCATGGTGAAAACCCATGATGAAGAGTTGTGATTGAGGTTAAGTTTAAAGGGTAATGGGTGCATTTATGTTAATCACTTATATTGTATAAACATATATGACTAGAAGACATCCAGGAATTGTAATATATCCGCCTCCAGTGTCAAAGTGCCATCCACCAAATCCACCTCTAGCTTCAATTTACCTCTACCTCCAAATTTGCCTCCAGTTTTTATATGTTTGCTTACAAACTAGTCTGTTTGGGGTATCTATCCTGCTAATCGGATTACAGTGTTTAAGTTATCTACTTCCAAATTGGTCTAAAGTCTCTGACTCCATAACAGTCTACAGTTTAAGTTACTACATCCAAACACTGTTTTATAGTTTTTAAGGTCTATGTTCCCAAATTAGTCTACAGATTTCAATGTCTATACCTCCAAGTTGGTCGACAGTCGTCATGGTATCAGCCTCCAAATCAGTCAACAGATTTCAAGTTACTACCTGAAATTTAGTCTACTGTTTTCAAGATCCATGCCTCCATGTAAGTCTACAGCACAGGTTTTCATCTTTTTCTCCTGGAGACTCACTATTCAACAGAGTTTCCCTCCAATCCTAACCAAACACACCTGAATCAGCTAGGTCTTGAGGATTCCTTGAAGTAGGTTTGAAATAAACTTCACAGGACGGTGGGTCTTCAGGAGCAGGGTTGAAGACCAAAGGTCTACAACATGTATTCACAAATCTGGCCCACTCCTGCAGAGTTTAGCTCTAACCTTAATCAAACACATCTGAGCAAGCTAATCAGAGTCTTTAAAATCATTAGAAAATCACAGGTAGGTGAGTTTGAGCAGGGTTGGAACTAAAGTCTGTGGCAGATTGGCCCTCCAGGGAAAGATTTGAGGAACCCTGGTCTAGAGTTTTGGTCCAAAGTACCAGCGCATTCTGTCTGCCTCAAGTTTTTATTGTATCTGAATTCAAACGATGCCTCCAGCATCAAAGTACAGTATCTTCCTCCAGTTTCAATACATCTACCTTCAGTTTCTCCCCTCCACCTGTGTGTAAGAGTGTGCTTAAAATACAGGTACAACGAAGAGGTCAGAGTAAAGCAGACCTTCTGTAGATCAGCCTAGCTGGCCGAGATATGGAGAGAGCCAGACAGAAGTGGAGTGAAAAAGTGAATGGGCAGTCAAGTGAAACAAAAAATGGGGGAGGGGGGCAAGCACCTGCTGGGAGGCGCGAAGAAGGGATTATGTCAGGATGTTCCGATTCATCCTCCACTAATCCCTGTGCCTTGCCCTTCAAAAAAACACCCTGCTCTGATGTTACATGTGGAGCTGTTCTGTATCATTGATTAGCTTTCAGGACAGCGGCAAGAGAGAGGAGTAGGGTTTGCCCCATTGGAAAGGACAAGAAACAGCATCTGGATCCCTGAGGCTCTTTGGAGGTAAGGAAAGGAGGGGTGACAAAATGCTTTGGTAACCTTTATGTTATACTGCTTTAGAAGCAACAGCTGTTGTGAGCTGAGTGAGCAATAAGAGGACACAATGCGATGATAATAACTGAAATATACGGACGAGATCTAATATCGTGGTGGCATGCGTTACTGGTTTACATTGCATGCAATTACATGAAGCATGTTAATGCCGAATTATTTGCATGTTTAGAAGTTGTCCAAAGTTTCCTCCACTTGATCTGCCTCCAATCACAGGAGGCGGTCCCATCTAAATCATAAGTAGAACAAGCCTTATTCTGACTGGCCAGTTGTGTTCTGTGATCTCCGTTGGTGTAATGTGATCTCTCTCCACAGTCCTGAGTGCACAGCATGACGATATAGTAAAACAGGTACTGCAGGAACTCTGGGATTCCGTTGTGTGCAATTGTTTTTAAGTCTGACACGCCTCAAAAAGAGCACCAAATTGTGCTGAACAGGAGGAGTTGGAATGCTTCCACAAACTAAAGCACATTGGCAGCGCCAGGGGTAAAAGGGACGACCCCTCCGGTGTCAGCACCTCCCCCCCAGATCCCAGAGCATCAAAGCATTCCACAGCGGCTGGAGTCACTCCTAATCTCAACAGCAGGCTCTGGCTCTCTCCGGATCAGATGAGTGGAGCAGGGGAGAAGATCGCAGGGAGGGAGAAAGAGATTAATTATTGCAGGAGAGAGATGGATGGAGCCATGAAGAGAGGACAGGCACTGATAGACCCCGGGGGCAGAGAGGTTTGAGTTTTAACGGGGAAGAGAGAGGAGGAGGGGTGTACTGTGTGCAACGGATTCATTCGGCCTGCTTTCAGTCATGTGTATGTATTAACATGGAAGCAACTTTAAGATAACAGGATGAAAGCAAAGCCCTCATGGATCCAACAAGGTGATCTATAGAAAAAGAATAAACTGGATAACACAGTAAATAAAGGTATATTTTGATGTGTTGGTATGATATCTCAGACTCCCAGTCCATAGAAAGGCATTTTAGATGTATTTTTTAACATGGCCAAAACTGTAACTCGGGCCTCATCTTAAGCCTTATTCAACTGACAAACCCAATAATCTTTTGATATTCTGAAAGCGACCAGACCATAATATGACCAGACTGTGATACCGATTAGGTATTCATGATACTCAGCATACGCCATAAATGCTTTGTGCTGTTTTTATAATATGCCATCTATTTAACTTGTATTTTTTTTTGAGCTAAACAAGCTCTGTGGATTGACGGTGATTGCTAACATAGTTTACTTATAATCTAATCGTTGAAATCTGCTCAGTACACATCCCATCATCATTAAATCCATCTTCCATCATGTCCAGCTGCTCTGTGGTATATATGCTTGAATAAAATTGCTTGGACACACACAAACACTTGTCAATCAAAAAAAATTAACCGCACACAAAGTGTAAATACATGCAAGCCACTTATGGACAGAGCGCTGGATCTGAATGTGGTAATTCAATAATCTTTATCATCTCAATCTTTATTATTAAATAAGTGTATGTATGTATATATATGTGTGTGTGTGTGTGTGTATTGTGTATATACACAGTATCTCAGAAAAGTGAGTACACCCCTCATATTTTTGTATAGTATATTATATAGTATTATATATTATATAGTATATTAAAGTATATTATATCTTTTCATGTGATCACACTGAAGAAATGACACTTTGATATAAATGTAAAGTAGTGTACAGCTTGTATAACAGTGTAAATTTGCTGTCCCCTCAAAATAACTCAACACACAGCCATTGATGTTTAAACCGCTGGCCACAAAAGTGAGTACACCCCTAAGTGAAAATGTCCAAATTGGGCCCAATTAGCCATTATCTCTCCCCGGTGTCATGTGACTTGTTAGTGTTACAAGGTCTCAAGTGTGAATGGGGAGCAGGTGTTAAATTTGGTGTTATCGCTCTCACTTCCTCATACAGGTCACTGGAAATTCAACATGGCACCTCATGGCAAAGAACTCTCTGAGGATCTGAAAAAAAAAAATTGTTGTTCTACATAAAGATGGCGTAGCCTATAAGAAGAATGCCAAGACCATACAGCGGTTTAACACGACAGGTTCCACTCAGAACAGGCCTCGCCATGGT
>CM049879.1:2575100-2635100 GCA_027474115.1 Schizopygopsis malacanthus
AGATTAACGGCGATATTTTTTTTATCGCCGATAAGAGTCTCGCGTTAACGCAGCACGTTAACGCCGATAACGGCCCACCACTAATATATATATATATATATATATATATACACACACACACATACATACATATTCATTTATACACACACACACATATATATATATAATATATATATATATATATATATACATATATATACACACATACATACATATTCATTTATATAGACATACAAACACACACTATGTATCCAGACAAAGAAGGGTGAAAATGTATAAGGAATGTATGAAAAGGAATAGCCTTTTTCAGTCATACATCTTTCATTCTCTCGCTGACTTGTTGTTTCTAGTACAAATGCTAACTCCCTCTCTTTTCCGTTCTCTGCTAAAGCTAAACAGCTCCAGATGGGCCACATGGAACTGATCAACTCTCCCAGCAGCCTCTGCCAGTTCGGAGCAGCTGGCTCCAAGAGCACAGTGAGGAGCCAGCGGCACATGTGCAGAGCAGCCCACGGCAGCCAAGAGAGTGCAGGGGGATCCCTGATTCTGGGTCATTCATGAGCAGTGCTGAAATAATAATCGCTACAAAACGGTGACAATGCAGAACCACAAAGCGCAGGTTGGGTTAGATGGTCAATATAAATATGGTAAATATGTGTGAAAGAATTGTTCTTTTAAATTATTTAAAATTATTGAGTTGTGCCAATTTGCAAAGCATTTCTAAAGCACTCATCTGCAACAGTTTTATTTGAAAGCGGAAAACACTATATTGTGTTGATCAAACATTTTTTTTAATTATTTAAAGGAGAATATGCTAACAGTGATTATTCAAATAAATATTTTAAATGTTTAATAAAATTAGCTATCTAAACGGACTGATTCACTGAAATTAAATCAGTTGTGATTTAATTTTAATAAATTATTATTAAAATAAGTTTTTTTTTTGAGGTAACATTCAGTAGACGATTAGACTTATGAGGCAAAAAAAACTACAATATTGTTCAAAAGTTTAGGTTGATACGATTAGTTTTTTGAAAGAATCTCTTATGCTCAACAAGGCTGCATTTATTTGATCAAATATACCATAAACAGTAATATTGTGAAATATTGCCATTCAAATATCAGTTTTCTATTTCAATATATTTTAAAATGTAATTTATTCCTGTGATGGTAAAGCTGAATTTTCAGCGTCATTACTCTTAATTCTTAAGTGTCACATCAGTGATCCTTCTTAAATCATTCTAATATGCTGATTTGCTGCTCAAGACACCATTTATCCAGTCATTTCAATGACTTCCCAGTCATTTTTGACCAATTTAATACATCCTTGCTGAAAAGTATTAATTTAATTTAAGTAAATATCATTCTGACCACAACTTTTGAAAGGGAGCGTAAATGTTAATTAAATCTAAAATATTTCCCATGTTATTCCTCTGAGAGAAAACAGAGATCTGAGACACTGAGATTCAGTAAAAAGACTACTGAAAGATATTCTCTGACGCTGAGCTGGAGAATAAATGAGAGTGATTTTGACGTCCTTACCAGAGGAAGCTCCATTTCAGACATGCAGAATAAAATTTGGACTTGCAAACACACTCCAGCTAATTTCTTATTGCTTTTCTGCCTACCTGAGTCAAGTTCTCCAAGCAATACCATGAAAGATGCTTTGGTATTGGATTGACCTTTAACCTTGCGCCCTACCACTCTGCCTTCATATATCAGCTCATTAGTCAGGTGAGCCTTAAGACGTAGGGTCACAGAGGTCATGATGAGAAAAATACAAACTTGACCCCTCGGCGGTCACCTACAAATGCCACCGTTCATCACAAAAATACAGATATGACATTAACAGCACCTCGGGAGAATATCAATATAGATTTTTGCAACACAAAGCTCTTAGCATCTAAACACACTAGAGATTCAATTATAAAGGTAGACATTTTAAGCCATCATGTTTTAGCTTAAGTGCACTGCATCACAGCTAAATATCCAACCACTAAAAGCCTGATATCAGCTCTTCTCTCAGTGGCCCAATCACTTTACATCAGCTTCTACGAACACTGGGCTGGCAGTAAGAAACGTAAAGCAGCAGTAAAAGCTTTGCTAAATTCTTCCCATAACTGCTCTCCAAAACATATTTATCATGTGTCTAATAGACATGAAAAAGTTATTTGAAAAACATCTATGACCTTTGAAACATGTCTACTCTTCATGCTCTATGTTGACTATGGTTTCAATTATAATAAACATATATTTGCATAAAGCATCCATGTGTGTCCATGCCCATGTTGATTAGAGTATAACAAACTTGAAAAGTATTCATTTAAGGTACATTTAGAACAAATCAAAGTGCGATTAATTGCGATTAATCGCGAGTTAACTCATGCCAATCATGCGATTAAATATTTTAATCGATTGACAGCCCTAATATATATATATATATATATATATATATTAGGGGTGGGCATAGATTAATTTTTTTAATCTAGATTAATCTAGATTAATTTTGGAATTAATCTAGATTAATCTAGATTAAAATGGCTCATTTGAATTCTGCCGAAGGCATTCAGAATATGTGTGCTACCCAAATAATGACTAAAAGTAAGTCTTTGAGAACGGGTTTCTCAAGCCAGGTGGTGCATTAGACCAGGGGCTCATCTCCTGTTTCCACAATGAATCACAAACTGCTTGAGAAAGCTGTTCTACTATGATAATTGGTGATGAAAATAAACTATGTTCAATAAGATGTACTTGTGTTTACTAACTGTTTATTCAGTTAAACATGAATTTTGAACTGTAGGCCTACATAAGAGGTCGTGATGAACTGTTTACAGTTTCCATTGGGAAGTTTCTTAAAAATAGATTTTCCCTGAAGCAAACCCGGCGGCTTCATAGCTGCATCCATGTTAGCACGTCACGTCTGATGTGGTAATTTCACAGTAACGTTAGGCATACACACAGGTTCGAAGCAGAGGGTGACACGGGAGTGAATACTCAAGTTCACATGAGACCTAAAGCGCATCCTGTTTGCTTAAAAGCGCAACGTTTCGTTGTTATTCTGAGTGCACACAAATAAACGTAGAGTCTTTACAGATTCGAAAGATGTATTAGGCTACTTTTATCTGTATGACCAAAAATGACGGAGATTTTAAGAGCAAGTGATCGCACCGGAGCCTGTCCTGCAGCAAACGCGCTTCCACACAAACACTTCAATAGCACACATATCTCTAGGTTAACATCATATTGAGCGGCCATGTAAAGTTGCTACTACATACATCTTTCAGATGAAAAGCCATATTTGAGGTTGATGAATGATGTCCTGCCCGATTGTATTACGACATAGACCAGCCGTTAACAATCTGTCCATCACGGACTGCGAGCCTCTAGTTCGAAGACTCGTTCTCGCCCCCTACAGTGCAATTCGGCTAGGTATACATCCGCGCTAAAATATCAGGGTGAAAGTCATTATAGCTTGCGTAGTATAGACCCAGCTCCCAACCCAACTTTGAGAATAGATTAACGGCGATATTTTTTTTATCGCCGATAAGAGTCTCGCGTTAACGCAGCACGTTAACGCCGATAACGGCCCACCACTAATATATATATATATATATATACATACATAAATATTTTGTATTTCAGCTAGCTGCCAAAGCAAAATCTTTACTTTTTATTTATTTTAACTTGTGTACTAAATGTACTAAAATAACTAAAACTGATAAAAAGAATAAATAAATCTATATAGGCGTATAAATAGGATAAATAATGAAAAACAATTACACCACTACTAAAATTAAAACTACAATTGAAATGAAAACCGAAATTGCAATGAATTCAAATGTTATACATGTTATTATGAATAATTAGTGTACGCAGATTTCAATCATAAATCAAATATATAATTTTATATTCAAACAATCATACATTTTTCTGTTCTATCAACTTTTTTTGGTGTCAGGAGTATCTGTGTAACTCTGAACATGTCACAGCACAGAAATAAAATGGACTGTTTCACACTGATTTGTCCTGGAAGCATGCAGAGGCCAAGTCAAATTCGAGTCAACATCATATTTCAGACTCTTGACTTGACCAATAACTAATGAATTCAGTCATTTAAACCCAGCTAAGTGTAAAAACAGAAACTCCAGAATTATAATTTCAGCCATCACCTGTGTTTTCGGTTTACAAGCCTATTTTAGAACTCTGGAGCTTTAAATGTGATCGGGAGTGTGTTTGCATGACTCGTGGGCCTCGGGAGGTATTTATAACCGAAGCAGCGCTCACAATCACACTGGGAGGTGTTACTATAAAGTTCCTGCACGATGACAGCTTTCCAGAGCCGCAGCTGGACAGATGCCGAAAGGATACCAGTCTGCATACTTAATGCAGTCGCTCATGATTTCATTAAAGGCAACTGAAAGCTTCTTGTTACGTAATGGAAAGCCTGAGCTGCTGAGACTGCAGAAGGGGGAGATAATGAGACAGACAGATACCAGTACTCTTATAAAATCCCTGTCTAAGTCCCATGTACCCACTTAAGGTGTCTGTCACTCTTTATACAAGGCTGCAACTTAACCCAGCTGGTGTGGTTTAACAATAGAGCAGACGTGCTGTGCTCAGACAGGTGGTCTAGACTGGCACGGAGCCAGATGCTGAGGGCCCACGCCACCCTCCCCTCTGTTTTAACACATCCGTCTGCCGCTCATGCGTGATGTCACACCGATGTCCCCCAATGCTGTCAGTCACTGCTGGGCTTCATCACTGAGCGCTGCTAGAACGACTCACGACAAAAAGATGAAGAGGGCCAGAGAAGACTAGGATATGGTGAGCTTTTCATGCTCAAAATCAGACTTTTACTGGATCATCTATAGTGTTTTGACTACTGGTGTAAAGCCTGATCCAGCTTTTTTCTCACATTAAACAGAAAGAGACAAGTCAACCGCAGTGTTTTTGATAGTTCACCACAAAATTTAAATCCACTCATTTACTCACCCTCATGGCTTGCATTCTTCTTAGGAATACAAAACAAGAGATATTTACCAAAAAAAGTATTTTTTCTTTCTTTGTCTATATAACGGAAGTCAAAGGTTTTCAACAAAATGGCTCAGTTTCCAAAATTTTTCAAAATATGTTCCTTTGTTTTCTACAGAAAGACCAATTTGGAACAACACGAGGGCGAGTAAATAAGCACAATTGTCATTTTTGAGTGATATAATCCTTTAAGTTAAATCTCTAATAAAATATACCACAATAGACCAACATGTAACAAATGGGTAGATATGGTAGCATTGTATTCAGATCAAATATTGAACTACAACGCAGGTAATACCTAAATACATTTTTTTGAAAAAATGTCTGTTTCCGTCAGTCCAGACACAACGCACCAACTATTTCATGGACATAACTCTGAAAACAATATATAATATATAGTAATGCTTATTGATGTGCTGTTTATACCACTAAGTGTCTCAAGCTATACTCAGACTACCGTTTTACAGGATTTGACACCACAACTCTCGCGAACTTGGTAGACTAGTTCTTCTTAGCTCATCATAGCAGCCTGGCACGTTGTTGTTTAACAGTAGACTGACAAAAACCTGTGCAACATGAATCCTGGAACCTGCATAAAGACAGCCAATCAGATTGAGTCTTTCGATTTCAAAAATCCCTTGCTGTGTTTGTTGTCAATACGCATCATATAGTCTGTGAAGACCACTGAGAGGAATCACAAATGGATTTTGAGGAATTCTGGATTATCCTGATGAATAAGTTTTGTATGATACCTAGGACACACACACACTACAGCAGTGTTGGGCAGTAGCGTCGCTACAAGTGGTGACGCTACTAGTTTAACCATTTCTCAGTAGCGTGGTGATGGCGTCACTGCTTTCTGAATCAAATAGCTTTTCAGTAGCAAAGCTTTTTTTTAAATCAAGCGACGCCGTAACGTCAACATAAGCTAACGTTTCATTTTCCAAAGCCTTTCTGAAACTCAAGCTCAAATCAGAAATATTACAGCTAAGGATCACTGATCCTGGATCTGTAAAAGTGACGCCACCGCTACTAAAGCTTGAACGCCATTGGCTCTTCAAACTGTCAGTCAAACCTCTTTATTCCTACCGCCTTTCTCTCGTGAACGAAGTGTGGTGCGCAGTTTAGAGCATCTCGGCTTGTTTGATGCCTGAAGGTAAATAAAGTACTGTTTATTGAATAAGTACAGCGTTTTCTTTACTCAGGAAACTCTATTTATAAAGGCTAAAGTGTTTTTTTTCTTAAGGAGCAGAGAAGAAGAGTGTCATGTCATTTTGTTGTCGAGTCACAGCTATATAGATTGTGCGAAGCGCTGAATCTTTTATAATATGATATTTCGGCCAAACAACAAAAAACATTCGCTGGTCAAAAACTTTGTATTTGAACTTGATTTTAATATAATGACATGCAATGATGCAAATAAACGTAGCCTATCTGTAGGCCTATACATTTATATGTTAACATAATACACTAAGATTTAATTAAATGTTAACTAACATGAGCGAACAATGAACAATACCTTTATTACATTAGCCTATTTATCCATCTTTGTTAACATTAGTTAATGAAAATACAGTTGTTCATTGATAGTTCACATTAGTTTACAGTGCATTAACAAACAACTTTTGAGCACTACTACTGCACTACTACTACTACATCTGCGGTAATGCTGCAGGAACACACACACACACACACACATAACCTACGCAACCATTAACTTGTTTTTTTTTCATGCAATGATGCAAATAAACGTAGATGTATAAATTTATATGGTAACAACCTATACATTTATATGGTAACATAATACACTAAGATTTAATTAAATGTTAACTAACATGAGCGAACAATACATTTATTACATTAGCCTATTTATCCATCTTTGTTAACGTTAGTTAATGAAAATACAGTTGTTCATTGGTAGTTCATTCGTTCAAATTAACTAACGTAACAAACAACTTTTGAGCACTCACAATACTACATCTGATTGCAGGAACACACACACACATATAAAGACATTTTAAATAAAAATAAATCTATAATGTCACAATGATTTATATTTCAAATAAATACTGTTCTTTTTAACTTCAGGGTTTTCAAAGAAAAAGTATCAGCAACTGTTTTAATATTGATTAATAATAATCAGTTCCTTGTGCAGCAAATCAGCATATTAGAAAGATTTCTGAAGGATCATGTGACACTGAAGACTGGAAAAGAGCAACACAGACATTGTTAAATGTACTTTTAAAAATCGTTTTGTGTGTGTTCGAGAGGAGGAAAAAGTTAATTTGGGTTTGGAATTGCATGAGGGTGAGCAAATTACAGTATTTTAATTTTTGGATAAACTATGCCTTTAAGAGCAGTGTTTATAACTCCGATGTATTGCCAAAATAAACCTAAAACAGAGCTAATTGGGGCATGGCTTCAATTCAACACTGCTTCTCTCAACAGGCAAAATGGGTTTAGAGCCAATCAAAAGACAGGAATCTGAGCGACCGCAAAAGGTGAATTCATCTCACTTTCATCTAACCATCAGTAACATTCAAATGACAAGCCCTAACACACTTGGGCACAGCAGCTGAGATTATGGTCCACTGCTCTTACTTATCCAGCCTCATCCAATCGGCAGCCACGATTGTCTGCTGTGCAAATACCTCAGCCCGAGTCCTCAAACAGAGGACATTCCTATCCTGTGAATCAGTTGGAGTTTGGAGCCAAACGGCCTACCTGAGAGTCGTCTTCTCACGCTATACCTCTCAATTCATCTCTGCGTATGGCTCTGAAAACATGAGTCACGCTCCAATCATGTTTAATGGCCTCGCTTGTCTCAGCTATCGATCTGCCGTACCATTAGAGTGTATTGTGTAGTATGTAGCGCAGCCAGCAGATTTAGAGGAAAATCGATATGGCTATTATAGAGCCATATGCACTGAAGGCATGATCGGTCATATCTGCATGAATAAGGAGCATTTTAAAGAGGATGGGAGAAAAAAAGACAAAGTAGCATGCAATACGTTTACTCCGCATAGTATCCTCACTACAAATCATCAAACTGCAGTTTACAACCCCAAAACACTGCTCAGAATAATGCATCCCATAATACAAAGCTCTCGACTTGACCTATCAGTGTGAAAATATATTATACCTTATTTAATTTACACAACCATTGAAAAGTTTTTGATCACATAGCTTAAGGCTGCAATTATTACATTAATTATTATAACAAAAATATTGTACAAAATATATAAAATCACAATGAAGTTTATTTCTGAGCTGCATTTTCAGCATTATTACTCCAGTTTTCTTAAAATAAAACAATTTCTTTAAACAAAAGACATACTGACCTCAGATTATATATGGTAAAAGAGGTAATTGAAAAATATTTTAATCTCACAATTCTTACTTCGTTTCTCGCAATTCTGAGGAAAGAATGAAACTCATGATTCAGAAGAAAAAAGTATGAATAGCGAGACATAAAGTGTCGAAACACTGCCTTTTTTCAGAGATTACATCTCACAATCTTTCTCAGAATCTACATCTCACTTTGCTTTTTCTGCCACTGGGTAAACTAGACACTAACAAAAATTATTCTGCATTTTTTATTTTGCATTTGAGAGTTTATATCTCCCAATTTTAAAGTTGCAAATACTTTCTGAAATCAATTAATTCAATTCAGTGTTGGAAACGGGTTTCCATAATATCAGAGGTGTAAAGTACTTGAGTAAATGTAACTAATTACTGTACTTAAGTATCTTTTCGGATACTTTGTTGTTGTACTGTTGTACTTCACTTGTAGTCTTGCAGTGTTGCAGTTACACAGTACATTTAGCATGGACCTAGCTTTTCTGCAGCGGTTTATTTATGCTACAAAAGATGTGCTATCGCCAACTACAGGACACTGAAAGAACTATATCTTGTGCATTTTGCCCTCACTCACCCAAACTTGTTAACAGGGTTAATTTAAGTGATTGCAAGCTCCTTAGCAAGTAGTTGTGAATCACAGGTGTTTTATATGAGATGAAGACATGACTGCAGCTGAAACCAGCACATCCAGTGCAAGAAGACAAGACTTTTTCATTTTACTTCACTTTAGTTTATTTATCCTTTATACTGCAGAGACCTTTTTGAAGGTTGTTTTTTTGTGTGTTTTTTTTGCAATTTGAGTTGGAAATAAAGCGTGATTGCTCTCCTCACAAATCAGCTTTTCCTGTTTTTGTTGCCGGTTCTGTCCTTTGTCCTGGACTTTTATGTCACTTCCTGTCTCCCGTGGTGTTTGTAGTCAGTTTGTACCTGATCTTGTTCAGCTTGTTAGCCTCCTGTATATATATATACATAGTGTTTCTTTAGTTCTTTGTGAGTTGTTGAATGTAATGGTTGTCTGGTTTTTGGCGTATTGTTTGTTCTAGTCTGTTTTCCCAGATTCTCCACAACGTTACAGCTTTTGACTGGGATGTCTCTTTCACTAGTGCATCTTTGAGCCTATATTTAGTATAAGTAAAATACTTAAGTACTGCTAAAATCAGATACTCTAATACTTTTACTCAACTTGGTTAGGAATTGGTGACTTGTAATTGTAGTGGAGTCATTTTCACTGTAAGGTATCTGTACTTTTGCTCAAGTATGGTTTTCAGGTACACTTTACACCTCTGCATAATATGCACATACTTGACATCAAAACAGTTTGAATCTTGATTGTTGTGTTATAACACTTGACCTGGGTGCAATGTGCTGCCACGGTTACGGCTGTAGTTTAATGTCTACAGAGTTGCACTGGTGAGCATTGACACGAATAGTGTTGAAAGGCCTTAAGAAACACTAGAATTTATTCACAACACACCCACAGTAAAGAAATGGTCTAAAGGCGGCACTGGCCCAAGACAAAAGAGTAATTTGGCAGTGACTGCGCAGCCACTAGACAAACAATTGGAACGATCTTCTCTTTAAGAAGGGTTCTCAAACAAGTAAACACAAACACACACTAAAAAGACTAGCCTCTTCAGCGCCTGCCATGTTTGGTGCCCCCCTAGTCTCCTCCTTTTGTGTGTATTCAGCACATCTAGGCAACTGCGATTTTAATCGAGGTATGGAAGTTTGCCGCTTTGACACTTGGCAGAACTTGGAGGCCTCTCTATTTGTCAATCCTGGGAATGCAAACAGCAGTCGTCTCCCAAACGGCTTTCCACATCCCTCCCCTGCAACCTGGCCAGCCCCTGCACCTGTGCCTCAGTCTGTCTCTCCTCCCTTTCGTTCTCTCTGTCCCTCGCTTTCTTTTTGGGTTTATTGTAGGCCAGGTGTGAGAGACATTGGCACTGCCCCAATCAGACTCCTTGTTGTCGTCTTATGTGGGCAGCAGATGCCTAATAAGCGGCCCAGCATGCAACAACACGCAAGCACACAAACGTCCAACTCATGCAAAAGTCCAATAGAGCACCAAATGTCGATCAAGGATTGATTCATTAAAGGAAACTTTCACCCCAAAATAATTTTCCGTCATCATTTACCCTTAAGTTTTTAATAAATAAATAAATAAAAAACATGACAGACTGTGGAACTCCTCTGTGGAACTCAAAAGAAGAGACAAACATTTAAGCAAAAACACAAAAACAAAACAAACAAAAAACTTTTTTAAAAAGATTAAAGGGGTCATTTAATGCAATTTCAAGTTTTCCTTTCTCTTTGAAGTGTTACAAGCTGATTGTGTATATGTGCATAGATAAGATCCCCTGAAGTTGTAAATACTAAAGTCACAAAACCAAAGATATATTCTTTATCAAAGTTAAGATTCTGCCACGCCCCCTAAAACGGCTCATTCAAACACGCCCCACATGTCTACGTCACGATGTGGAAATATTTACGTGAGGTGTGGTTTCAGTAACCGCTGTAGTGTTGATGCAGCCGTGTCAGGGAGAAGCTGTGTGTTTCTATGCGAAAGCAAAAGCACTTTAGCTTTCCGAAAGTAGATGTATTTAGGAATCATTCATTAGTGGTGCGCCGATCTGATATTCGGGATCGGTATCGCTTCGATACTGGCATTTTCTGCTGTATCATTCTGATCCAAATTCGATATTCTGCATAGCTAATATTGTGTTATTGTTAAGCCCCACAAAAGCCACAAACACATTATAAAACGCCATAACGTTTTCGTGCACTATATTTCAAGTGTCCTAAAGCGTTTACGTAATTGAATGTGTGGTATAGATGAATATTTAAGTCAAGTTCGCGCAAACACTTCTCTCCGCTGCAGCTGTCCTTTATTCTGCTTTCAGACTGCGTGCCGCGTTCGGTTACTGAGGGTTGGCATCCTCGGAGGAATTTTACCCAAAAATTAAAGTTCCACAAAACCATCAGTCATAAAAGTGGTTTATATAACGCTAGCCTGGTACTAAATCATTATTATTATTATTATAAAAGTATATTATTCCATGTATACTGAAGTCATACAATAACTTTGTATAAGAAACAATTCTTCAATTCAAATCTGCCTTGCTCTTCTCAGTTCACTAGTTAAGCAATGATAGCTGTTTGTGAACAAATCACTATTTTGAGTTTGACCGATTCATTAATGAATCTAAATGATCTACTTTTTTTTATTCAACTCACTGATTCAATGATCTGATAAGCAGTTCCGCGATTAACGTCTCACAGGAAGAGAGGAATATAAGTGAACAACTTTAACTTCTTTATGTAATTCACAGAAATCTGTCATATGACTTCAGAAGATTTTGAATTATTGGACCAACTTTAGTGATGTTTGTGTGTCATTTTTGAAGCTTGACCCCAAAATGATCCTAATGTTTCTTAGAAGAAATATTATTCAGAAAAATATGAGGGTGAGTACATGACAGAGCCTTTATTTTTGAGTGAACTATTCCTTTAAGAGACCACTCCTGTGTGCAGGCAGAGCAATTGGCCCACAATGCATTACCGTTTACACTGCATCAGCTGCTCTCTACTTCTTTGTGCTTGCTTAACTCTGCACCGTCCATCTCGCCTCCCACTAGCTCCACGTAAAGCCGTTTTAATGATGAGGTCTCCAGGACAGCGCTCTGATTAACCATTATAACAGGGTATTAAGTGACAGGTAAACCAGCGGCAGGTGCTTTCTGGCTGTACACACTACATCTCTCTCCATCTCCCATAGGTGCTTGCGGCTTGACAGACAGAACCCCAGACAGAAGGTCTCTGTGAACGTTTCTTTCAGGAGGGGGTTGAAACGGACATCTGCTGGGGTCTGGCCACTGCGGTGTGGAAGCGCTGCGTTGTGCGCTGGGCAGCGTCGTCTTTGAAGAAGCGTCTGCGCTCAGAGCGGTTTTGTTCCCTCGAAGCCGGTGGTGGAATTAATTCAGACTCTCTAGAGGAAGAAAAGCCTCTTCAGTGGGCCTACGCAACTGTTTGTAAGGGGGTTTATGGCACGCCATGAAAGTTGTGCCATTAAACAGTAGGCTTGATGAATAGGTCTTCCATAATGCTAATGCCACCCATCTATGTGAATGTGTGATTAAGCACTGAATGTGGCCATACACTCAGATCAAAGTCAAATCCTGTTTGAAAAGAGATGGGCGACTTAAAAATGAGAAACACTGCAAAGAGCACAAATACCAAATTATAATGCCAAGTGCAACATAAAAGATGGGAGTTTGAATGATGTGAACACTTACATGGCAGCCTTGTGGGTAAAATGCATCATTTTATATTTATTTAAATATATATATATATACACACACATCCTGCTAAAAAAATGTATAGCCTGAATGCAAAGTCGCTTTGGATAAAAGTGTCTGCTAAATGCATAAATGTAAAATATATATATATATATATATATATATATATATATATATATATATATATATATTAGGGGTGACACGGTACATGTATTCCTCCCAAACCGTCACGGTACGGACCTCTCGGTTCAGTGCATGAGGCCTTACGACGAATACAGGCAATTCACCCCCAATCCAGAAGGGGGCGCCCGCAGTAATGCAACGCTGTCTGATAACCGCCAGCACCAGCAGAAGAACAGCGAATACCGCGAGTTGCGCGCTTGAGACCGTGACCATGTGCTGATTCTGAACGCGTCTATCACATGGACTGACAAGAGCTTTGCGCTCGTGTATCCTACCTCTCTCATTCAGCACAAATCCAAATATTCCATGATATTTCCATGTTTGCGATGTAACTTATCTTAATGCTAAACTATTATTTATTATGTAAATAATAGGCTTTGTAAGTTACGTTAATTCAGTCACATTCCAACAGTGACACAGAAGCTGATGTTGGTATTTTATTTTGATGAAGTAGCAAACCAATTTTAGCAATGCTGGAACTGATGTGTTTTGTGTGTGTGTGTGTGTGTGTGTGTGTGTGTGTGTGTAAGGAAACGTGATCATGTTTGTAACATTTTGTAATAATTTTGAATGTTAGTTAAATGTTCAATATATACAAATAATAAAAAAAGTGTGTGTGTGTGCTCCAGCGCGCGATCACTTCAACTCCTTCCTTATACCAGCAGAATCAACTTTAAACACTCATTGTCTTATTAATAATCACTGGATAAAGGTCTGCTTTTATTAGTGTACACTCACAATGAAAACAAAACAGATTTTATACATAATGTAACAATAGTATTAGTATTAATCATTTGTATTTTCGCATCTAAGTGGAATTTATTTTTAATTTACACTAGTGTCTGTTCAAAATAAATGAAAAGAACCTGAGCATAGTAGATTTATTTATTTTTTCCTGTTGTACAGAAAACGTATCGAACCGTGACCCCCGAACCGAACCGTGATATCTGTGTACCGTGCCACCTTTAATATATATATATATTAGAGGTGGGCATAGATTATTTTTTTTAATCTAGATTAATCTAGATTCATTTTGGAATTAATCTAGATTAATCTAGATTAAAATGGCTCATTTGAATTCTGCCGAAGGCATTCAGAATATGTGTGCTACCCAAATAATGGCTAAAAGTAAGTCTTTGAGAACGGGTTTCTCAAGCCAGGTGGCGCATTAGACCAGGGGCTCATCTCCTGTTTCCAAAATGCATCACAAACTTTAATCTCTTCCCGTCCCAATCCCACGAAAAAACTGGAGGAAAATCCCGTTCCACTCCCGGAAGAATGACTCCCATTCCCTCCCACTCCCGTGTTTTTTTTTTTGTTTTTTTGCCGATAACTGTCAATTACAGTAAAAATATAGTACAGATCACAGCGTGCCCACCTTATTAGTTGAATAAAAACCCAAAATGTCGTTTTTTGTTATTATATTGAACTGAAAGCCATCTTATGCACAGTGTTGCACAGATTCAATTTCATGTAAATCATCCATGCTAACACACACGTCTTCTATTTTTTTTTTTTTTTTTGACATTTCACTCTCTATAGATATATTTTTCAAAGACGGAGTTTCGAAGTTTCTCGCTCAAGTTCACATGAGACCTAAAGCGCATCCTGTTTGCTTAAAAGCGCAACGTTTCGTTGTTATTCTGAGTGCACACAAATAAACGTAGAGTCTTTACAGATTCGAAAGATGTATTAGGCTACTTTTATCTGTATGACCAAAAATGACGGAGATTTTAAGAGCAAGTGAGCGCACCGGAGCCTGTCCTGCAGCAAACGCGCTTCCACACAAACACTTCAATAGCGCACATTTCTCTAGGTTAACATCATATTGAGCGGCCATGTAAAGTTGCTACTACATACATCTTTCAGAGGAAAAGCCATATTTGAGGTTGATGAATGATAGATGAGCGTTTGGATGTCCTGCCCGAGTGTATTACCACATAGACCAGCCGTTAACAATCTGTCCATCAAGGACTGCGAGCCTCTAGTTCGAAGACTCGTTCTCGCCCCCTACAGTGCAATTCGGCTAGGCATACATCCGCGCTAAAATATCAGGGTGAAAGTCATCATAGCTTGCGTAGTATAGACCCAGCTCCCAACCCAACTTTGAGAATAGATTAACGGCGATATTTTTTTTATCGCCGATAAGAGTCTCACGTTAACGCAGCACGTTAACGCCGATAACGGCCCACCACTAATATATATATATATATTTTTTTTTTATTAATACTTTTCAGCATTGAATGAAATCTATTTATGGTCAAATTTCTTCATCAACCATCTTGGATGATTTTATTTCACTGCACTTTCTGCAATGCATTCTGGGACTGGATTGAGCAGTAAGTATAGATCTGATAGAATCTGGAAAAAAAATCAATAAGCCTACATAATTTTCTCAAAAGTCTTTGATCCATTTGCAGATTGTACATGAATACTTTTCTGTAGTTGAATAGAGTTCAATTTTCAGCCAAATTAGTTTGAGTAGTAGACGTTTATCATCAATATGCCTTGTCATCTTTTTTATGCTGTTACTTATTTTCGAATGGATTCGACTGCATAAAAAAGTCAAAAATATCCAAGTCCATGTCAAGTTCATCTGAGACTAAATGTATTCATAATTGTAGTCTCCATAATACCTTCATAAAGGCACAGTTCAAATCAAAAAAGCTTGTCTATTATGTTTCTTCACCAAGCAGCTTGTATCCTCTCTTCAGAGCTTTTCCAAATCACAGATTACTACATCCTGAGAAATTACACGCTGAATTGTTAATTACCGACTGTACTTGGACATATTAACTCTGCTGCTTTTAATTGATAATAAAAAATGTTTAAGCTCGTCTTAAAGTGACTAATTAAATAAATTCATTTCAAAGAATTAACACTTGTTATAAGGTCCTCTGACTCCTTTTAATGAAGCTGTTTTTCCCTGACTGTCATTTTCTGCTAAATAAGCTGGAAATAGAAACAAATGAGGAAATTAAAAACATGAAAGCTAACATATTCAGTAAGTGAAAAATCTCAGTCTGAGAATATCGCACTATAATGTTTTCATATTCTCATCTTCAGCTACCTTTAAAAGTGCACTCTCAGCTCGAGTTACCGGCCTGGGATCCTACCAACTCTTTAACATTGACCTTTGAGAGAGCGAGTCACTCACCTCTTTTTAGCCGGGCAGTCCTCGGAGTACTCACTGCTTCCATCTGTGCTCTGAGAGCAAGACCCATCCGCTTTACGTCCTCCCTTAGACCCACATCCATTCAGCTGCCCGTTTGACAAGGAAGCTGTAGAGGAAGATAGAAACAGCACAAACATGTGAAACAGTAACACCCTCCAGATGCAGCGTGTCAACTACAGGTGCTTCTCAATAAATTAGAATGTCGTGGAAAAGTTCATTTATTTCAGTAATTTAACTCAAATTGTGAAACTCGTGTATTAAATAAATTCAATGCACACAGACTGAAGTAGTTTAAGTCTTTGGTTCTTTTAATTGTGATGATTTTGGCTCACATTTAACAAAAACCCACCAATTCACTCTCAACAAATGGAGTACAAGCAAATGGATAAAGAGAGATGGTTAACTTCAGGGTCCAACTGAAAAATGTAAGCTGAAAAATGATGACTTAAACTTAACACTCCGCATTAATAGACTGTTGGTAGATTTTAATGCTTTGACAAAAAATTAAAATACATTAAAAAGTGAAATATTGCTATCAATAGAGCTATTCACATTGGCACAAAAAAACTACATTAATCGAGGAATTTTTGGATTTTCCTTTGAATTGAATCAGAATTTTAAGCTTGAAACAATGTAAGACTATTAAATTGTGCCATCACCAATGTTTAAGTTACTTGTGCTGATTCGAGCTTGTAAATATGAAGTGGTGCATCATTACATAAACATGAAGAAAGTTCAAATTAGATGCAGTCTCTATTTAATATATTATATATTAATGTTATTGCCATTATTATATACTATTATAAAAGCACTATCATGTTGTTGTTTTGGTAATTTTCCCTTTTATTGACAGGTACTTGTTTTTTTTTTTACACAATATCACAGCTGCCTTTTTAAATGATCATATTACTATTCTATTTATATAATACATTAAATGACATGTATAACTGAAAACTAGGTCTACTCATATCTCCATCTGACAAAGAAACACTGTTTAATAACATAAGCTTCTCTATTATGTCTAAAATTTACATTGTTGGATAATGGATATATATAAAAGGACATGGTTATCACAAATAATTTAGCAAAAAATAAAAAGGACAATAAATAACTATTTAGCATTAAAAGTAAGCTGAGTGGGAACAGAAAACCAGTAATAAAATGTCTTTAGAGCTCTGGATGTTAAGGATTATAGGGTTAAATCTCCTTTTTTTTTGGCTCATCTGATTTAATTGCCGTGTTTAGCATCATTCGTTAAGCGAATATCCAGAATCATCAAACATTCCCATAGCTGAGCCTCAAATCTCCAACTGGCCAGCTGGAGAAGAAAGAAACTACAATAAAGCTGCTTTCCAACACATACATGAGAAGCTATACAAATGCTTTTCTCTCTCATATACAGACCAATATGGCAAGACTTGAAAGCATCCATGCGAAGTCCTAAGAGGTCTATTCTCGTGGGACAAAACATTGTCTTTGAGAAAATTGGGACGGTTTAACTCCAAATAGAAAAGCAGCAAAACAACATGTCGACTCCTCAAGTGCAAGAGCAAACAAGCTCATGAGCCGCTGCCTTCATCACGACACGGGAAGCAAAAACCCGAGAGAGCTGTCCAAGCCAAGCCGACGTGGGTGGAGAGGGATCAGATGTAAACAGCTTAACGCGGGCTGCTCGCTTCCCGTGCCGTGTTTTACATATGTTGGTCTCACTTGAGTGGCTGTGTGAAAGACAGTCGGAGTCTAGCGGAGCCAAACATCCCATCTCCCTCTCTCTTTCTACATGCCGGGAGAGCGTGTGACGGTTTATCAACCGTATGTCCTTCAAGGCTCTAATCACATTTATGCGGTTTTAACTAAGCCCGTCACCTCGCTGCGTTCCCCTGCGGGTTTCCACAGAGAGCGGGATGTTGCGTGAGCAGTGTGCTGCTACGATGTGCAACCCATTAGTTCATTTTGAATATGAACCAATGGAGAAATGCTGTACATGAGTGTCTCGTGATTCCAGTCACGTATCAGATGCCCCAAAAGCATTGTTGTAACAACACAAAACAAATTAGACTGAGTTATAACATTCCAAATGAACACAAAAATTGCTTATCACTGGAAAATTGCCATGGTTAGGAGCCATTGACCATCCGTTGACCTGGGCCTGGTACTTAACCGGACTAGGTTTGACCGATATGTGTTTTGCAGATTATTAAAGTTTAAGTAGACCAATAACCGATATGTTGAACTGATATGTCTGGTGTAAAAATGACAATTAATGTCAAAATAAAGAATAATGAGAGCGCTGGCAAAAAAAAAGTTATTTAAATGCTTTTAAATTATTTTAATCGGCAAATCGGTTTTGAAAATGACTGACACAGATAACCATAAAAATGCTTAATATCGGCGCCGATAATCAGTTGACCCCTAAAAAAGATTGATAGTTTATACTTTTTAGTAGAGGTCGACCGATTGATCGGCTGGCCGATTTTCGGAATTTTTTTATTAATCGGCATCGGCCGATTGTGCTGCAAATTAGGCCGATTAATATACAGGCGCGTCTGCAAGCTACACGTGACGCTGCCTCGTGCTGCAAGCAGATTGCCATTCCACTGGCACAACGGATAACCCTGTGATGTCCCCCTCTGCCTGCTAACCTTTTGAAGAGAGTACTCCCTCAGCCGTCATCACGCGTGATGCTTCGTTCAATAGGTTGTTTGCACATGACGTCATTGCCGTGAGACTCCGGCTCCTGTCGACCGCAGACGCAGGTTTACATACAAGCCACTTTTTCCTGCATTTTTCAGTCAATTTCTTGAATACCCCGGTGCACAAGGTGGCGCTGTGCAACTTTACGCTTCTGACACTCGCTTGTCACTCAGAAGAAGAGAGCAAGTATTTACACGCTTGTCAAAATCATACAAAGAAAACATGGATATTTCACGCACCAGTAGCTCCAGCGATGAAGAAATTATTGTTCTGTTGAAAGAGGAAAGACGCCGAAGCCGGCAGTGTAGACGCTAGGGGTCGACCGATTATCGGCCTGGCCGATTATCGGCGCCGATATTAAGCATTTTACCGATTATCGATATCGGCCATTTTCAAAACATATTTGCCGATATATTTTTTTTTATTATTATTTTTTTTACTTTTTTTTTATAATGCAAACAAACATACTATTTACAGGTGACATTATTTATTGGTGAATAAATAATACAGGTGAAACTATTTAATGTTTAAATGCACTATTTGGCTCGATGCAGCCTGTCTGAGCTCAACACTGTGAGAGTGAGGCGATCTCTCAATCTCTGAGAGCAATCTCCGCCCACCGCTCATCTGATATGTAGAGAGTCACGAGTCCGACCAATCAACGCGGAAAACTGAAGGCAGTCTCACACCGAGAGCACTTGCCGACTGGAGCTGCCTCAGTGATCATGCATCAGTTGCCTCTCAAAGGTAAAGCAGCAGCAGACGTTGCTGAAGTTGCAAAACACCTCAATATAACCTATGATGTCCGCGATGCGGAAAATGCGGGCGGAATCGCGGAATGCAGTCATATAATGGACTTTACCGTATAACGCGGAATGTGTCGAAGTTTGGATGAATTAATCAAAACTAGGTCAGTACACTTAAATCGACTCGCGCTATAGACTAGTATCTATAAATATTAAGCTGCAAAAACACTTTAAATATGAATCCTGCATGTTCTGCATCTCTGTTAATGAATGACACAGACGTGCGGTTTCGTTTACTGCACACATACATGAAGAGCGTGTGAAGCTCGCGGTGTTTTCAGCATAAATGAGGACATAAATACACGAACAACATCCCCAGAACTGCTCCGAGAGTCTCTTCATGAGCATTTGACCATTTCATTTGAGTAAAACGATCGTCATATCATATATACATAGGCTACAGAAACCTAAAATGTCCTCATGGCAACTTGTCAAAATATAAGTTCGGTTTAGCTGAATATATTACTGTATACGTAATACAACTACAACAATTATTACAACTTTTGTTGAGAATAATAACACAATACGCTATTTCTTCCATGTTTTAATTTTAATAGTAAACTCATTTGTTTGCCAAAAATAAAGTCTAACTCTCATTTGATTAAAAGATAAATTAAATTAATGTTTTATGCCTTCATTTGTACTGTACTGTAAATTAAAATCAACGGAAATGTTGTTGTTATTAACAGTTTTCAGAATTAAAGACATGTTTAAAAGCATTTAAAGAACGTTTTTTGTCAGAGCTCTTGTTATTATTAATTTTGGCATTAATTTTCATTTTTACACCAGACACGTATATCGGTTCAAAATATCGGTTATCGGTCTACTTGATCTGTAATAATCGGTATCGGTATCGGCCCTGAAAAACACATATCGGTCGACCCCTAGTAGACGCTACTTGGCGTATATCTTCTTCATCGCTACGTATGTGTGCTCGGCAAGACTGTTTTGTGTTTGAGCGCCCCCAAGTTGTGTTTTACTGTAACTTCATCTGCTCCAGACATGTGAGCAAAAGCGCCAATCTCATTGGTCGGATAGTTTTTGACGCGGCGCGTCAAACCAAAAAAACGAACCCGAGGCGTTTTTAAAAAAAATGACGCTTTTACGCATGGCGTTTTTCGCGTCGGTGTGCACACTCACATTGACGCCCTGTTTAGTCACGAGGCGTTAAATGTTGGCGAATATCGTGCGCGAAATACGTCCCGGTGTGTACGTGCCTTTACAGTTGTTTTGTTCACATCAATAAAATTCCATCTACTCCAAGTAAAGAGAAACACCCTGTCACTCTTGACATAAGCTATCAACTGGTGAAAGGGAATAGAGTCTTACTTCTGTTTTATATATTTAATTTTATCGCTCTTTTTCCCAGTTGAGCGATAAAAAGGGTTAGCCCACATCAAGAGAAGGCTTTCCCCCTTCGTCTCTGCCTAGCTGTGTAGATATGAGGCCTGTCTCGGCTCACTGTAGAGTCTCAGAGCTCTTTTTAGTGAAAGCTCTGGCTTTCTGAGGCCCGTGTGAAGTGAAGTCCCAGAGTGCCGAGCTGCAGAACATGTAGCTATCAGACAACTTCCAAAGCTCTGAAGTAACCTGGATCATATGGCACTTTTATAAATATACTCACTGGAAGCCTCCTTAGGAGCTTCCTTTGACCAAACCAAACAGTCTTTGCACTGTACTGAAAAAGAAAGTGCTAAATCAAATGCTGGCTTCATTCATATGATGCAAAACATGCATTAATAACAGATTTTAATATAAAATGGGTGACCATACGTCCTGTTTTTCCCAGACAAGTCCTGGCTGGGATTTCTAAATTGTTCAGCCTGAAATGTCAGGTTTTGACTGCGTTTTGCTGTCCATAGTCTTCATACATTATATATACATTTATTGCTTTGACTTGTTCTCTGTACATCCCATCTTTATAAGGCAAGCCATAATTGGACAATTGTTGGTCAAACTACTTATCAGTCATTACCTTTTATCCAGTATGAATACAATAGAAACAATAAAGCCAAAACCTGCACATTTTAGGCAATTTAGAAATCCCAGCCAGTTTAACAAGCTATTACCGCAGTGATTAAATGCTTAGTGGAGGAAAGATGACTTTGAATGCGTGTCTTACCATTACGCCCTTTTCCTCCATTGCTTAGGTCGTCGCAGAGCTGGCGCTTCTGAGCGCTCTTAAACTCCTTCAGCGAGAGATAGAGCACCTTCCGCACCACCCGCTCCTCTGACCAGGGCATCCCATCATTATCATCCTGTAAAGAGGGAGAAGATCAGCACTATAGCAGACACCTCATCAGCACTCAAGACACAGACAAACATCAATGCAGCTGCTTGAGTAAACAAATAAAATCAATCTATAGCACTTTCCACAAAAATCACACTTAAATGTGCACAAACACAGTTCCCTGCCAATTATTAAATGGTGTTATTGTGATGATCTATGATGACGTAATATTCCCTATTTTTTTAAGATCAGTGATTTGTTTGATCTTGGACTTTTTCAAAAACGGCATTATCTTTTAGAGAGATTTTAAGAATGGAACAAAGAGAAGTACTTCCTTTCCAAAAAATACAGTTTCCTTTCCAGACAACAATCCTTGATAACAATTCTATAGTCTATCTATAGGATAATTGTCCATGCAGGTCTCACACCGGTCAGATTCTCACAGGCATGCTATAAATAAAAGTGTGCAGTAGGAGTTTTGCTATTTTCCTTCACTAAGCGGTTTAGACCTTCACCGTATGGAAGTATTATTTAATATAACACATTTAATAAACAGAAGTAGTGTAATAGCCAAAACCTAAATTTGTATTTAAATATAAATATGAAATTAAAAACTGAGAAGATAAGAATAAACATATAAATATAGCGAGTACATAATTTTTATCAGTATAATTCATATGTAGATGAGATAAAAGACACTAATGGTAGCAAACGACCACATATGATGACATTCAAAGAACCAGTTAAAATGTTATTTCCCACACAGACAATAACCACACACACACACACACACACACACACACACACACACACACACACACACACACACACACACACACACACACACACACACACACACACACACACACACACACACACACACACACACTCTCGCGGAGAGCTCATCTCGAGAGTGGAACTACAAACATTCCCGTGCCGTGGGGGTTTGTTTTCCTCACAGTTACTGTACTGAAGAAGAAGCGTGTCAGTTAGACAGCTACAGTACAACAACAATAATAGTAATGAAATCTTCTACATGTGAATGAAGGAGTCACGGTGCAGACAATGCTATATGATAAAAATAACACAATCTGTTCTCGGTTAACTGTTACTAGACTACATACTGGAGAAATATCTCTCTGTGTGATGCTTTAATGCATGAGAAAAATAGACCTCCAAAAGAAACTGGTGCCACCAAACTAGATTCGCAAATGTAAGTGGCATTTTCCTGTGAAAAACGTACCTTTACAATGCTAGGATGTTGCATGTTTTCATGGTGATTCTAAGCCTCTGAGAAGGACCAAAGGCACATCGCTACTTGTTTCTATGGTGTTTAGATAGTTGATATATAGGCCTAATTTTTATATTTATGTATTTTAATTGCATATCAACTTTTAAACTATTTTAATCATATGGTTTTAACAAACGAATAAACTTAAAGTGATGCATATTTGTCAGACAAACAAACCAAAATTCTTTAACCGTACTAATAAATAATAATAAATGTGTTTTAAATACACAATAAATAAAAAGTTTAGATTTATCATAAATATATCCATTTGGTTTCTTACA
Organism: Schizopygopsis malacanthus; assembly: GCA_027474115.1. NCBI lineage: Eukaryota > Metazoa > Chordata > Actinopteri > Cypriniformes > Cyprinidae > Schizopygopsis > Schizopygopsis malacanthus. The sequence continues at coordinate 2,598,447 of CM049879.1, forward strand.
TTTTAACTAATTGAATATGGCTTATTCCACAGCTAGCCATATTTTAACAGTGTCACATTTCTTATTATTTTACTGATTTTTGTTTTTACAATTAATAGATTTATATTGATTCTAAGCCATTCGTCTTTCAAATACTTATTTTAATACGTATTCTCTTTGACCATTCACTGTTAATGTTGTGTGCTTTGTATTTCTTGAAGTTTTATTTTGTAAAACATTTTTATAAATAAGTATTGCATTGTATTTTGAATGATTATTTAAGTAAACAGAGATGAAAATACTTAAGCATGGAAATAAAAAAACATGGTATAGTTTTAGTATTTTCATCTATGTATTTATTTAAATAATCATTCAAAATACAATACAATACTTATTTATAAAACACAATAAAAAAAATGGTTGACCAAAATGCTGTACAAAATAAAACTACAAGAAATACAAAACACACAACAATAACAGTGAATGGTCAAAGAGAATATGTATTTTATAGACAACTGGCTTAGAATCAATATAAATCTATTAATTGTAAAAACAATAAAACATTTCAGTAAAATAATAATAAGAAATAAGAATTTTAACATTGTTAAAGTACGGCTAGCTGTGGAACAAGCCATATTTGAGTCTCTTTTTTATCATTTATGTGATTAATGATTGCCTGATCACACATATCAACTCAATGAACTGCAAGGTTCAATTCTTAACACTAAGTTAAAACAGAAAAGTCTTCTACAAGCACCACTAACAGTTAGTAATAGTTACTGCACTTCACATGACTTAAGTCAATTTAATGATTTTGAGACCCAAAACTGGACAAATCTGGAGGAAAGGCCCAACTAGAAGTGTAAGGTTTGCATGGTGGCATTGTTTCCTGTGGGGTTAAGCAGAAGGCGGGGCTTAGGGAAACAAAAGGCATGGAACTGTGTGCATGTGCGAGTTCCTGTGCGGAGGGCTGACACTGACAGGTGAACATCAGATCTCCCAGCAGACATGTCAACAAACACACACACCTCGAGACTGCTCTACGCACTGATGCGCTGCAGAAGCCTGACAGCGGCTGATTGGGCATGTGGTGTGTGAAACCACCAGAGCACCTCGTTAGAGACACACACACACACACCTGCAGACACGCACGCACGCACACACACACACACACACAGAGAGCGACTCAAAATAGCCTGCATGCAAAGCCGCAGTTCAACCACAGAACTGTTCTCACAGACACCAGAATTAGCAAGCGATACAAAGTGTCAGTTTTAAGAATTAATGAATGAATGATCATTTATATAGCACTGTGTATTGCTATACACCCAAAGCGCTTTACAATCGTGTGGGGGGGGGGGGGTGTGGGGGGGGGGGGGTCTCTCCTCAACCACCACCATTGTGCAGCATCCACTTGGATGATGCGAAGGCTGCCACTGGACAACGGCGCCAGTGCGCTCACCACACACCAGCTACAGGTGGAGAGGAGAGAGAGTCATAGAGACAATCAAGTGTATGCTCTCACCACACACCAGCTACAGGTGGAGAGGAGAGAGAGTCATAGAGCCAATCAAGTGTATGCGCTCACCACACACCAGCTACAGGTGGAGAGAGAGAGAGAGTCATAGAGCCAATCAAGTGTATGCGCTCACCACACACCAGCTACAGGTGGAGAGGAGAGAGAGTCAATCAAGTGTATGCACTCTCCACACTCCAGCTACAGGTGGAGAGGAGAGATTCATAGAGACAATCAAGTGTATGCGCTCACCACACACCAGCTACAGGTGGAGAGGAGAGAGAGTCATAGAGACAATCAAGTGTATGCGCTCAGGGACACACCAGCTACAGGTGGAGAGGAGAGAGAGTCATAGAGACAATCAAGTGTATGCTCTCACCACACACCAGCTACAGGGTTAGAGGAGAGAGAGTAAAAGAGCCAATCAAGTGTATGCTCTCACCACACACCAGCTACAGGTGGAGAGGAGAGAGAGTCATAGAGTCAATCAAGTGTATGCTCTCACCACACACCAGCTAGAGGTGGAGTGCTATGGGATTTTTAATGACATAGAGACAATCAAGTGTATGCTCTCACCACACACCAGCTGGACAGGTGGAGAGGAGAGAGAGTAAAAGAGCCAATCAAGTGTATGGCTCACCACACACCAGCTACAGGTGGAGAGGAGAGAGAGTCATAGAGACAATCTATGGCGCTTTTCCACTGAACACGGCACGGTATACGGTTCATTTTGTTCGGGGGTTTTCGACTGGGTATGTACCTGGTACCGGTACTTTTTTAGTACCACCTCAGCCGAGGTTCCAAGCAAGCCGTCCCACCAAAAAGTGACGTGTGAACCACTGATCACTGATTGGCCGGAGAGAATCGTCATTACTGCGTCACTGAACTTGCGAACGAGACCCTCCTCTACAGCCCAACCCGCTATTTAAATCAGCACAGCCAGCGAAGGATGGACGCAACTTCTGTTTAAACAAACGCACATTTTTGCATCAACCACAAAATAGCAGTGCACAGTCTGTTGAGGAAGTACAGCTCTCTCCTCTCGTTGATAGCCGAGGAGCGGATCCAGTGAGAGCTTGAGCGAGGTGGGCGACGCCGAAGGAAAAAGCCTTATGTATATAATGCTCTCACTTTTGAACTTGCTATATTTTCAGAGTATGTTTTCTGTTTATATTTTTACCTTTGTATCTGTGTTTTGCTTCAATTAAAAACTGGATCGAATAAGTGTACCTCCAGACTATATTAAATATGTATTATTGTATGAGCACAATAATGAACCTCTTGAAAAAGACAAATGATTAATGCAGATTATAAAAACCATCACATAAATAAAAAAAACAAGGGATACTGTATATTTTGAAATATTCCAGGTTTATTGATAATTCACTTTACAGAACACGCTGCATGAATAGTTAACTAATCAAGTAACCACACACCTGCACGAACATCCCTGCTCTCCTCATCAACGTTACAGCCCGTGTCACGTCACCACAGTCTTTGCTGCTGGGGTAAATCACAAGCATTCTCATAGACCTCTCCATTGTTATTAAAAACATCACATGCCGAGAATGAAGAACACTATTCCGCTCTTTCTTTGTTGTGAGTTTGTTTGTGGCGCGTTTACGATAGTCAGGCAGTAGAGGCGGCGCAATTTACGACGCGTGAATAATCCCGCCCACTCATAGCAGACTAAACTGCGGTGGAAATGAAAACCGACCCGACTGACCTCCGTCCGTACATGCAGTGGAAAAGCGCCACAAGTGATGCTCTCACCAAAGACAGGTGGAGAGGAGAGAGAGACAGAGTCATTCAAGTGGATGGGGATTATTAGCAGGCCATGATTGACAAGGGCCAGTGGTGGGAATTTGGCCAGGACACCGGGGTTACACCCCTACTCTTTACGAGAAGTGCTATGGGATTTTTAATGACCACAGAGTGTGGATTTTATGGAATTAAGAACATATTATTGTTCGAATGCGCCGCGCTAGGGTCCTATGCCAAGAGACGGCAATAATATCAGCGTGCGAGTGCACAGAGTGCTCTGCACAGACGGCGAGGTGGGCTGAAGCTCTCAGAGGGGTGATGCTGTCACTGGATCCCAGGAGCACAATCCAGCAGGCTGCCAGGTAGGCAGCAATTACCCCACGCTCGCTTCCCTCACCTGGCTCCTGTCCTCTGAATAGAGTTTTACCCCAGAGCAACACCTCTCCCACCTGAAAAAAACTCCTCTTTCAACTCTGGGATCTGACCACGAACGCTTTGCCTTCAAGTTTGTTTTCTTTTTTCCTTTCCACCCTCCTGTCCGCCCCCAACTGGCAAGCCGCCAAAGTTATTTCCTCCTTGCGCTACTACATGCTCTACATTTTTTTTTTTTGCTGAGCTGGATACTGGCGTTAACAGAGCTGTAGGAGTGCAGCACGGCTCACTAGCCTGCAATGAAAACAATGATCAGAAGAATGGAACAATCATATTACTGCTCCCAATGTTAAAATGAATGCCAAGTCACAGAGGTTCTGCACAGATACAGATATTCAGTGTTAGCTTGTGTTTTGCAGCATCCTTGGATGTGCAAATTGACAAGGATTCCAAGAGTCAGTGAGGGAGCTAATTGCAAAGTTGTGATAGCTGATCACATTGCAAACAACATTCACTTTTTTCCCAGCTGATAGTCAAGTGATAAACATGCTGATCTCAGAACAGACTCTTCTCTGAGGTAAATCAAACCATGCAGCTACATATTTAAAGCTAATTTTACACATAGCCTTTAAAAGGGACAGATTATCATTCATAAATGCTTAAAACAATCAGATGAATTGATATGAACACATTTATATGTGTTCAAATTTAGTTCAAATTTTTGGGTTCAAAATTTATTAAAATCATGATAGGAACTGTCTAGTTACACAAGCCAAAATGTCAAAATGATTCAAGTATGTCTGTAAGTTAATATAAAACAATTATGTGTTGCATTGTTAGCATAACCACATTTTAGCATAGCCACTTTGCATCAGCATACAATGTGTTCTACTTGTTTATCAACTAGTCATCTTCTGTCATGTCAGAACAACAGTTTGAAGAGAATTTTGCTGAGCAAGTAATCCAAAGTTTAATTAAACTGACAACATGTTTATGGCTAACTGAACAACAAATCTGATTCAACAGGATGTGAAGGTCACTCCATTGCACACTGGGTTGCAACAATGCAATGCGTGTTAAAATATACCTGACACTCTATTTTAATCACTTATAACACCTACAGATAATTTGCTTATAAACTGGACAAGGATGAAGCATTATGGTGCACGTGTGAAGCAGATGTTCGTACATGCTATCAAATGAAGTACACTTTAAAAGGCAATGCATTTGGTTTAAAATGGAAGTACACTTTGGACCACAAAATGTGTCGCAAAGACTAGCATCACATAGCTGCTTCTGGCAGTTAGTGTGACGATACCAGGCTCGTTCATACACTGGCAAAATTGGTTGGCAGCACCGGTACTCAGATGTGATGAGACACAGAGAGCTGGCACAAGCTAATAGACGCCACTTACCCGCGACGCACATACAAACATTCGCCCTGCCTCCCAAAACCCCCTCTGCTCCATCCCGAAGGAGCTCGGAGCCTCGTTAATGAGCACCAGGAGCACATGGGTGTATGACAGAGCGAGGAGAAGTGTCTCTCATTCACACACACTCATGCATACACACACCCATCACATAGATGGCCCAAGTGGGACTTAGGGCTCCTAACATACTTAAAGCGTCCCAATCAGGACATACGCAATGAGGATGCAAGATCTCCACCAGTCAACAGACACGTGGCTTTACTAGCAAAGTCTATTTTTGAAAAGTTTAGAGTGAATGGAGGCTAAATTGAACACAGAGTATCTGTCTGTAACCACCATTGAGCATGCATTTCCGGAGAAACTTCCCTTTTTATTGCAATCTTTTTTGCAAACATCCCCTCCAGACAGATTGCTCAGCAACCATGAGAGCGACTGAATCTTGTACCACAGGCACACACCACAATGGATAAGGCAAAGGTCTGTTGACCTCTAATAACTGACTAGCGAAGCTTTCTAGCTTTAACTAATGTTTTACCTTGCTGTTAACGGTAACAATCAACCAAGCATGCATCCACTAGTTTCCACCATACAACAACTTAACATTTTCTGCAAAATTTGAATGTAATGACTCTAAAAAATGGCACGTGATGCAACCATAAAATACAGGTGCATCTCAAATTAGAATGTCGTGGAAAAGTTACATTAAACACACGAGTTTCACAATTTGAGTTTAATTACTGAAATAAATCAACTTTTCCATGACATTCTAATTTATTGAGATGCACCTATACATCAACCCTCCAGAGTGTAGCAATTATACAATGACGCCTGAAACCTGTACTTCTACCAAGGTTTCAGTAAACAATAAAGATAAGTTATATCACACAAACACTGAAAGGAGCATGAACGAACAAAAGATAAACTCTTTTATCGGCATGTTGAAAGTTCATACTGTACGCCTTCCTTCCCATATGAATACATAATGACAGTGGATTCATTAGCAGGCATGCAGTCCAGTCCATACTCTCGCGAGAGGCTCTTTTAAAAGATCACTGGAAGCCTGTTCGAATAAGCAATGCTAAATATAGTCACACAGTCCTGGATCTCATCAACAAAGAATGTAGGCCACGTGCCAAACGTGATCTTTCTCTTAACATCAAAAAAATTGTTATAACACGAATTCTTCGAAAAAGACAAAGCAATAGAGGGGGGAAACAAGGCTAGAAGAGATGGCCTTTAAGAGCAAAAATATTAAAGCACTTTTTCCCTCTCTCTACACATAACCTCCAGATGCTGGGGGAAGAAAGAAAACAAGCACACACAGCGGTATTTGCCCGAGATTTGGGTCAGGACTGCATAGCATAGATCTATGCTCGTTGGGTCTGCCGTAAGCTGATTGAATGTGATTGGTTGGAGAGCAAAACATGGCTAGAGTAAGTCATGACAAGAAGGTTCTTTTGTTTTGTTTGCTCTGAGCAAAAGCCATGAAGGTGACAACAAAGAGAGGGAGAGAGGTCATCCAGTGCGGGAGGCCAACAGAGGCACCCTATTACACCCTTTACCTCAGTGCAGTGGAATGTGTGCAACACGGGCCACTTCAGAGCAAAGGGTCCTTAGGGTCAGTCCTTTAAAAAAAATATTACTCTCTTCCCTGGACTCTTACTTTATCCCCTTTTCGACTGACAATAACAGAATGAGATCACTCCCATTGCAATGACAGTGTGCACTGGAATTAAGAGGTGCTTAGCTGGAGCGTGATCCTTGGGAAGCAATTTATAACCTTGCATTCCTTGCTCAGAGTTATGCATCCACATTGCAGCAGAATACATGGTTCCTTTGAAAGCTCAATGGAAAAAGAGCTTTTACAAACATGTCTTTCAGTACAGGTCAGGAACAGTACTCAAAACATTCGAGAGGATACTGGTAAGTGGAAAGGGGGTAGTGTAGGCCCAAGAACTCTTGAGGTACTCTTTCCTGCTCAAATGTAAAGACCCGGACTCCTTGAAATTCATTCTGTCCTGTAGATATGTTTGTAGTGACTGCACAGAGTGGTAATAAACACATCTGTGTGTCAAGATAGATACACACTTATCAGTTCCTCTCTGCTCGGCTGATCAACTCGACACTGGCGCTGTGCCGCGGCCCGCGGGTAGCCCACAGATGGACGGCACAACCAAGCTCGACATGCTTGAGTGACAAATTGCCATCACCAATCAGTGGAATAGATTTATAAGAGAGCAATGTGTTTCGTTTTTACATAAATAAATAAATGCCAGGCTGAATTACAGGTTATTGGAGAGAGCTGGCCACCTTTAGAGCTACAGCTGGCCCAATAAAAAGAGGCTTTAACAACAAAACCTCTATGCGTAATGGCCCTGGACTGGGGCCCCACAGTTATTTCTGCAAGAGAACAAGAGATAGAAGCAGGCCAGGCTTTTGCTGATGAATTAACACAACAGATCTGTACCACAGCAGCCTCTGAAAAGCCAGACTGGACTGCAAGAGAGATAGCATGTGAGAGGAAAACAAGATGAAACGAAATACAGTCAGAAAGATACAGCATCTAGATCGCAGCTTGAGATGATGATTAGTCATTAGGGTTGTAATGATATGCATATTGAACCGTTCGGTGGACTAATCCTATTATGTTTGGAAAATAAAAGATCTTAAAGTGTGTGAAATATCAGTGCCACTGTGCTCAACAACACAGCCTGCTCCAAAGCGTCTGCTCCATACAGCGTTGCAGAGCCGCGGCACATTGTAGCAGGAGTCATCGCACTGATCACGTAAAGAGAGGCGCTTTTCAATGCGAGCGGTTCATGTGAAGAGCCTGGTTTATATTTGCCATGTCAGCACGAGTGCGAAGGTACACTCAGTGCGCGGCAAAAACGATGAGAATATTGAGGAAATTATAGCGGACGGAGATTTTGGTTTTCACGCTAAAGTAAAGTAAAAGTCAGTTTCTTAAAACCAGAGAAGGTGAACATGATATTCTTGTGGAAAAAATGCAAGCACGCTCACCGACAGCCAGTTTAGTTTTGCTTTTATTTTTGTCTTCATTTTAAAAAGCTTATCTTTGCTGTTTACCTCACGTTAAGGCTCTTTTTTATTTATTTGTATTGCTCAGTTTTTGCTAAACTTTCTGTAATTTAATAGTCCGTATATAATACTGCATGTGGTGTACGCCATGCCTCATCTTATTCATTTTTGTTAATAAAAGACCATGTGTTTAAAGGCAAAACACCATACAGTCATGAGCAATAAGGACTGACCTAAATTAAACCACCCTGCAGAAACAGGAAGGAGAGCTCTGAATCAGCTTGGAGAGCATGTGGTCCTCCTGAACGCTCTCAAATCAAACTGTTCTGTGACTTCCTGGACATGGACATGACTGATTATTTATTTGATGAAGGAATTTTTGTGTTTGAGGTAACATTCAACTTAGGACAGTGGCCTTGTGTAACAAGCTCCTCAAATGTGATGTCATATAATTTGACTAAAGAGAATTCAAGACCATAGTGCACTCTACTAATGCAAATCAGCTACTCAGAAAAGATGGTAATTACAAGGACAAATGAGTTTTCCAAACACATGTACAAACGGCTCCAAAGTTTCCCAAAAGGGTTGAAGAACCCAAACCAGGTTAACTTGATCTAGCCTACACAGTCAAATCAGCAGTGTAATATTTGCAGTGTTAAAAGTTATTAATTCCCAAAGAGTTTAAATTAACATATCTACAGTGTTAAACAGTACTCATGTTCAGTGTTGTTATATGGTGTAATTTCACTTTTACACTGAAAATGCGGAATAAAAACCTGTCAACTAGTCTGGACTCCGCCCCTCAATGACTGCTGCTTCGCAAAGTGACGACGCCATTATCTTCATGCGACCGAGACGGTAAATTGGGTTGCTTTTCCCTTTATAAAATGACATGGGAAAACAAATGTGTTGATCAATTTTACTCAAGATATGATTGGTGGTGAACACATTTAGAAATTGCTAACTACAAGGGTTTTGTCAGGTTTACGGTGTTAAGTTTGTGAGGTGTAGAGATGTTACGTTAGCCTACAGAAGAGTGTGCAAGTTTCTCCTGCCGGTTCAATTTCCTGAAAAAGGCGATTTTACATGTAAACATTTTTTTTGTAATGCGCTTACAATTCATGTTATATAAAACGTTATACTTTCAGCTTCTTTCATTTTGGTTCATTGACAGATCCTCTCGCCTCCATTCCCGCCGAGGCCTGGTTTTAATACAGGTGTGAAGCAGCCACATTTGGGCGGTTTTCTACTCAGAAGAGAGAATTCATCAAATGGTAAATTGATATGTGTTTTTGAAAGCAGTGAGTGTGGCATTATGCTGTTTGCACACTTTGAAACGGTAATAGTGGGGCTGCAAAAAATTAACGCGCAAACTATTTTGCATAACACCATGTTGAAGTGTCGTGTCACACCCGCAGTAAACTAGCAGTCTTTCCTCATACGGGGTTGGTTGTAACGCGGAACATTTACCAGTCAATTAATTGACGTTATCTAATGCAAAACTGTGAAATTAGAGTGCGTTTAAAAACATTGTTCGCCCTAGGCTTAAATTGACACTGCGTTTTTTTACCGTGTAATAAAATAGCTTAGCCTTTGAAGACACCAACCACACAGCAGTATATTTTTCTACCTATTCCAGAAAATTTACATTTTGGGCAGCATAAGGGCAGAATTTGCCTGCTCAACTTTACCACAAAGCAAATGGGACTGACATCATTCATTTTGTGGGACCAATTTGATATGTTTGATAGGCCCAGATGGGATCTGCTGATTTCAGCATGTGCTGATTTAGTGTCTCATCATGTACTCCTAAACCACACAGTATTCAAGAGCTGATCATGTGTGTTTAAAGTAGGGATGCATCGATCCGATACTCAGCATCGGCTCTGATCCTGTCATTTTCTACAGATCATTATCGGTGAGACGAGACCGATCCAAATACGATGTTGTGCGTATACTATTCTGTGTTGTTGTTTAGCCCCACGAAAGCCACAAAAACATCATAAAGCACCATAACGTTTTTGTGCACTATATTTGACAGTGTTCTGAAGCTGTTCCATAGTTTAATCCGAGGTACAGATGAATATTTAAGTCGTTAAATTCAGGTTCAGGTAAACTCCTCTCTCCGCTGCATCTATCTGTCATCATCCATTCAGCATGCAAACTGCGCGTTGCGTTTCGGTTACTACAGTCAAACTCTCTTCAAGAGCACACAGTCACTGAGGTTTAAACCTGTTAAAAGAAAAGGCTCAATAAACGAACGCACAGATTTAATACAGTACTTATCAATATCTCTTCCCTCTGTACTTTTCTTTTCTGCTGCGCAGTCTGCGCGCTGTGACTCAGTGTTGTTTCAAGAGCATCATTCTGCGCACGGGATGCACTTTGTGCTGCTCTGTATTGAAGCCTTTCGTTTTATAATACTTTTGCGCAATGAAAAATAATAGTCTATCTTGTTCTGTCCTATCTATCATATGTTGCTGCCTTATTACTGTGCTATACATTTAAAATAAATGTATTTTAATTTGATTGTATAGGCCTATATTTATATATAAATGTATTTGCTTGTTTTTTTAATGAATGTATTTTACAATACAAAGAGCAATGTGTGACATTTGACCAGATTTAGTCGTTCACTTATTCACTTTTATTTGTAAATAAAAATGTTTCACTAGGTTTTATAAAATTAATGTTCACCCATGATTTTTCTAGAGTATCTTTTGTTGCTGAATTATCCACTAAACTAGTTTATAATAGTTTTTGTCAAAGATTATGATTATATATATATATATATATTTTTAATTTGTTATTTTACATGCATACATACATAACGCATTTTGCTTAAAAAAACAAAGCAAGTTTATTTCACCAAAATTCAGTTAAGACTGTTATGACTGAATAAACAGCCTATAGGGTAAGGATATTAAATAGCAGTCCCAATCTATTTTTTTGTTAATACAATTAAGTTGGTATGAGCCACCACATTCATTTAAACATATAGCCTACAAAATTAGACAGTGAAAATAACGTGGTATTTTTGGGTTACAAAAACAACCAAGGTGACGGTTAATGAAATGTAAAACGGCTCCTGAATAGAATGAATACCATTCATTCAAATCCTTCCCAGGTAACACAGGCAGTATAGTTATGTGATTTATTGGTACTGTACTTTTATTTTACGCATTGATGCTCGTAGTTTCTACGCTTTAGTGAAGTGATATACAGCGTGGCGCCGCGTTCGCGCGTGCTATAGAAGTGTGCGCGCTAACAGCGCTACAAGCACAGTAATAACATCTGACAGGACAGGATTGTTCGTTTCTTCTGAGGTGAGAGAATTATTTCATAACAAGTTACGAAAATAATGATGGAATAATGACACTGACATTAAACCTGCCAACATCTCATCTGACCTCAGATACTGAATCCGGCACAGAGCCTTTTTCTCAGGCACTCTTTCTTTACTTAAACTGCATCTGACAGAAGTGTCAACAGCTTTCATGCACATCTTTGTAAAATAAAAGTGTCGCATCAAAAAAGTATTTAGAATTCCATTTTTTGTTGATGTTTCTTTTGCTGTATACAAACCGCGACCCACTTTTGGGCTGCATACCAGCACTTTTGACCCACCAGTAGAGAAACACGGTAATAGACTGTGTTCAACACAAATCAGGTCAACACAGAAGTATAGAAATTCTACATTGATTAAAAAAGAAACTTGGCTGTATCAGATTGGATCGGTATCGGCCGATCCTCAGAATTTTCGGTATCGGATCAGAAAAAATTGTATCGTTGCATCCCTAGTTTAAAGGGAGAAGAATACCACGCACGCACACACACACACACACACACACACACACACACACACACACAGAGATGAGCATGAGTGTGTGAGCGGTCTGGACAGGGGAAACGGCGTGTGACTAGGAGGAAACCCCACACATTAGACGTGGTAAAGCATGAGAGATCTCAGAACTCACAGTCTTTCCGGATCAATACACTCAACACGAGCAGAATGAGAGGAGATTATAATGTAGCGTTCACTGACTAACCCATACACCTCAATCCTTTAAAAGCACACATATGTTTCCATAGGACATCAATGTACTGTTTCTACAAGCATTCATGTATTTACTATCTACACTATGGTGGATAGTGTCAATTAAAAGATAAACTAAATGACATATTAATTTACTTTGTAGCAAATGTAGCTGTTATTGCTAAAATTGCTAAGATAGCAGTCATGTTAAGGCAAGACTTAGTGAGAAGAGTCAATCAACCAAGTAATTCAAACACACACACATGCACAGTTGTGTCCTCATATGGTCACCGGAGGAGGTTAAAGACGACCGTGTGTAAGTGTGTGTGTGTGAGATGACATTTGTGGAGAAACTGCCCTGTGGAGTTGGTGCAGAGATCAGCCTTATGAAACTGGAGAGTTCCTGCCGGCGCTGTGTGACGTCTTAATGCGGCTCTGCTAAACACGTTTACAGCACCACACCGCAACCAAACACTCCCAGACCCCCACCTCTCCATCTCTTTAACACCCTTTTTTCTAAATGTATAAAACCTTGCCGTCACATTCTGCCTTTTTTTCTTTTGATGAGAGATCGTCTAATGGATCTGACAGGTCACCCGCAGCCTGCACAAGCCTTTCATAAATAAATGCAGAGATTTCACCACAGCAGTTGGAGAGGAACACAGCTAAAATCAAAGAGTGTAATCAGCACTCAGAGAGATTTTAGAGGAAATGCAACTCTTGTTTCTCCTGGGTGGCACAGGAAGATGTATACAAACCCACAACAGCCATGCCACCCACTAGGGTTGTGTCAGTGAGGAAATATTCCCACCGGTTAATCGACCTGATGTCACACTGGTTATAACGGTATCACCGTGGGGGGGGGGCTTACAATACACTAAGTGCCGTGCGCGTTTTACTTCGACTTTAATATCAGCAGCAATTCTGCGTCAAGCACTGTTTAAATAAAATAAAAATCAGCAAATACTGTGGAACCAAATAAATATATATATATTTTTTTAAACCTCACATAGATCAGGGATGCCTAATAGATCGATCACGAAGGCAATGCTGGAAGATGCGCTTTGGGTCAGTGTTTCTCAACCAGGGGGGCGAGAGATAAAACTACAATATATTCACTAATATTATGACTCGCATGTTAAGTCATGCAAAAAAAATATAGCCTATAAATAAATAACACAACCACCTTTCTACATATTCTGTGTTTCGAAGCAGCGAAACGTCTCATCGTGTGTAATACAGACTGAACGGTGGCTCAAAAACGCTGTATGAGCACATAATACTCAAACTACAGCTCTCAGATGGATAAAAGAAGCCAGTGTCACACTAGTACACACAAGTTTTGATGGTCGACTATTGGAATCAGGGTAAAGCTGATTACAGTGACATACAGGATCGTGCATTAGGCGCGTGTTATGTCCGTTATAAATGATGCGCAAACGAACCGTGTATGTGTGCTCTCGATCACTATAACATCATATTTCTGCTTGAATACAGCGAGTGTTTTATAACGGATGCTCGCGTGTGTTGGAGAAGTTTGTGAGGATCAGTGGTGTTCATGTGCATACGGGCACCAGACGCTCAAAACAGCTTGTTCTTACAGAGGAACTACTGATGGCGTAGTGAATAATAATTGTATTATTAAATTAATGCAATATAAAGATACATCCCAACAAGTCTTTTTAATTATTTATTTGATTTAATATGTATTTTATCATTTATTTCCTTTTCACTTGGTGGATCTCGGTGAGTTTTCTCCCTTGACTTAGATTAATGTCAGACTCAGAAGTCAACCGGCTTAAAACGGGCGCTTTCACGATTCGTTTAGAAACTCTTCCGTTTTGAACTCTTCTCGTCTGTGTCACCTCACTCGTCTCGTCTGTGTCACCTCACTCTTCTCGTCTGTCTCACTCGTGTCACCTCACTCTTCTCTGTCTGTGTCACCTCACTCTTCTCGTGTGTCACCTCACTCGTCTCGTCTGTGTCACCTCACTCGTCTCGTCTGTGTCACCTCACTCGTCTCGTCTGTGTCACCTCACTCTTCTCTGTGTCACCTCACTCGTCTCGTCTGTGTCACCTCACTCTTCTCGTGTGTCACCTCACTCTTCTCGTCTGTGTCACCTCACTCTTCTCGTCTGTGTCACCTCACTCTTCTCGTCTGTGTCACCTCACTCGTCTGTGTCACCTCACTCTTCTCTGTGTCACCTCACTCTTCTCGTCTGTGTCACCTCACTCTTCTCGTCTGTGTCACCTCACTCTTCTCGTCTGTCACCTCACTCTTCTCGTCTGTGTCACTCACTTCTCGTCTGTGTCACCTCACTCTTCTCGTCTGTGTCACCTCACTCTTCTCGTCTGTCACTCTTCTCGTCTGTCACTCTTCTCGTCTGTGTCACCTCACTCTTCTCGTCTGTGTCACCTCACTCTTCTCGTCTGTGTCACCTCACTCTTCTTGTCAGTCATCTCACTCTTCTCGTCAGTGTCACCTCACTCTTCTTGTCAGTCATCTCTCTTCACGTGATAAATGAAATCTGATCTGTGATGTAGAGGTCTGCGCGGGACTGTTTTTTATTAGGTTTTATTCCGCTCCCGCGATATATTCACTGTTTGTTCACATTTCTGATGAAAGAAAGAGAGATAGACTAACAAAAGTCTAGTCTGCACAAAATTGTATTTATTTTATTCGTCTTGTCAAGAGTCTTTCATTTATTGACAGCAAAATGTCAATAACAATTTAGCTGCCAACACGGAATAAAGTGTCACAGAGAGAGAAAAAAAAGTTATATAAAAATTGTAATCCTTATTTTTATTCGTTTTGTCAGGATATAATTCGTTTAGGCTAACATTCAGCCTACAACACAATAGGAAAATGTAGGTTTAGCCTAATATATATTTTATAAGTCTTGTCAAAATACTAAATTAATTTAACATCTTGCTGTTAACACAGTGAAAAGTGCAGCAGAGAAAAATAAATAAATTCGACACAGTCATCATTTAAAACGATAGAATAAGCATAATACAAAAAAAGAAAAGACGAGTTGAATGTCCTTCAAAGACATCACATTCACACTCCATCTTTATTCTGCTCTGTCACTCATCACAACCTGCTCTGTTCTGTCTGAGAGCCGTATATTATATCTGCTAGTCTGCTCTGAGCATCGTTGCACATGCTGTGCACAGACCCAAATAAAACGAAGCACTGGTTCATGCGTGCAGTGCGTGCATAACGGTCCGAGTGCAGGCTGTACCGGAGCTCGATAAGAATAAAGCGCAGATATACTGTTCTGAAAGGACATCTGGTAACGGGATATAGTTAGACCGCCCGCTCCCGTTCAAATTGCACCAGACTTACCGACCGTTACCGTGTTGTATTCGGCAAATGAATCCCGCAGCGAAATCTTGTCGGGACAACCGCAGCAATGCACACCTAGACTGCTGTGATTCACGACTGTCGTCCGTTCGGTGCACTGCATTGAGCAGACGCGTTCAGTTTTAATTTTAGTGTCCTCTAACTGAACAAAATTATTTGTATTACTAATAAAAAAACAAATCTAAACGATGGTGGGAGACGGTGCCACGGTGAGCAAGTGACGTAACGGTGTTGCGGCTTAACACTGGTATAACCGTCAACACCGTCTATCGCGGCAAGCCTACCACCCACCCTAACACAAACACACACAGATGGAAGGAAAAAAGATTGTCAAGTGTGTGAACTGGTTTGTGCTGAAGGCAGAGCTTCATTGACTGACAAAAGCATCAAGGCTAAAAACATTTTGCTGAAATCTAAAAAATGTGCACACACACACACACACACACACACACACATCCTACACACATATAAAAATATATATAAAAACATTTTAAGAAGGTTTTGGAAAATGCCCCCTAAAAAAGCAGAAAAGGAAACAAAACAGAACAAAACAAAACACACAATAAAAACAAAAAGCATCAAATGAAACCAAATGTAAAGTATGTGTTGGTTTCTGGCTGGTCCAATAGGTAATTTATGCTCATTAGCTACTCCAAACTGCTCTTTATTATCAGCTGTTGGACCTGGTATATGGGTCATGCTGGGTAAAGCAGCTGCATCACATTGAACCACAATAGACTCCAAACACAGGTTTTATCTTGCAACATCTCAGCTTCCAGAACGGTCAACTATAATCTCCCGTCATGTATCCTAAAGATCATGTGCAGAACTAGCGGAAGCTCTTAATGCTCAAACACACAGACAAACATTAGTTTCTCTGAGTCATATGTAAGAGTTTAAGCTGGCGGCGGAGGGTTTGGGGAATCTGTACAAGGAAACACATGGTTTTGCTAACATCAGGGTAACTATAGAGAAGAAGTCAGAACAAGTAAACAAAGCACGCTCACTGCTGCTTAGCAGAAGTCAGCTGTTAAAACACTCCTTCACTTACAAAGTTTATTATTTTCAGAAAGGAAGAGGCATAATAAAATCCTAAATCCTCCACAAAGCAATTTCATGCCAATCAGGAATAGATTATATTCTCGAGACCACAGTCTTCACTGGGTCTTCAAAAGCTGCAGAAAGGACTTCAGAAAAAAGAACAACAGTCAATTCAGCCACCCGAGAGACTCGGAGCGCTCGAAAAGCAATCCATATTACATACAAATCAAAACGTTCGTGCAGCCATCAAATGACACGCAGAGCTGAGGATGTTCAGCTTAAATGGGTGATGAGGACATTGAGTGCTACCGCTTAAAGTTGTTTGAGATCTTTGCACACATACACGACACTGAAATATGACTGAACATGAAACAATGCATCTAAGAATTTTTCTCCAGAGAATGTGGAATAGTTTGACTACAGCAGATGCAGGTGTTATTTTCTCACTCCTAACAGTGACGTGATTTGCTATAAAATCATTACTAAACATGAAAGATGTGCCATGAATGCAAACAGAAACAAATGTATTGTGCATGCTGTGCCTATGTCACACCGATCTCTGTGTGGTGAATTGGTTTGGAGACTCTGAGGTTGCTGACTGCATCACGGCAGGGAGAAAAAAAGAAATAAGTGCTACAAATATTTACAAGACATTTTGACATTAATTATATAAACTAGCATTCAAAAGAAGTCTCTTTTGCTCACCAAGGCTGATGTATTTGATAAAAAATACAGTAAAAACAGCAATAGACAAATATTATCACAGCTGTAAAGAACTGTTTACCATGTTAATATATATTTTAAAAGCATTTTATTCATGTGATATTGAAGAGAATTGTTGACATTTTTGCAGATTTATCATCATCATCATCATTAGTCCAGTCTTGAGTGTCACACCTGATCCTTCAGAAATGATACAATTCAGATTTTGTTGCAAAAGAAACCTTCTATTATTATTCATGCCCCGACTTGAAAGAACAACTTTCTCCCATCTCCCGTGTGCTATGTGGGTTCTTCTTTAAACAGGGATACATTTTGTATAGGATACCTTGATTAAGAACAGAAAGTTCAAAAGAACAGCATTTACGTGAAACATTAATATTTTGTAAGACTAAAAGTTAAATATATGAGTGTCGCATTTATTGTGAACTTTAATCAAATTAATGAATCCTTGCTGAACAAAAGTATTGATTTCCGTACCCACTGTATATATTTTAAATGCATTTTATTCATGTGATTAAAGCTGAATTTTCATCATTATTCCAGTCTTGAGTGTCGATCCTTTAGAAATTGTAAAATTCAGATTCGTTGCAAAAGAAACCTTTATTATTATTCATGTTGAAAGAAGTGTGCTATGTGGAAACAGGGATACATTTTTTATAGGATACCTCGATGAATAGAAAGTTCAAAAGAACAGCATTTACGTGAAATATTAATATTTTGTAAGACTAAAAACGCATTTATTGTGAACTTTAATCAAATTAATGAATCCTTGCTGAACAAAAGTATTGATTTCCTTTAAAAAAAATAACTTCTACGCAGCACTTGCTCTTAAATGCTTAAAAGGCAGCTTTTTTGTTCCTCCAACATTAAGAGACACTGATGCTAAATACATTTAAAATGTTAAATTATTAAACAACTACAGAAAAATAAAGCTTTCACTCAAAGAAAGTCACCAAGAAAATATTGGACATTGTGAAAATGTAGGATTAAAATTAACATTTGACCTTTTCTACAAATGACTTTTTCCCGCTGGAAGAGCAGCGAGTGTCCTGCTCACAGAAACATGTCTCCGTGGCCCTGACCTCTCCTCCTCCCAGTATCTCAATCCATTCCCTCATTTGCTCTTTGTGACTTTGGTGTAATTGACCAAAGTTAGCTTGTTACCTGCCAACTGGAGGAGTGCCAGAAGCTGTCTGTGCATGCGAGCGAACGAGCGTGTGAGCGAGCGAGCGTGTGCGCGAGAGAGAGAGAGAGAGAGAGAGAGAGAGAGAGAGAGAGAGAGAGAGAGAGAGAGAGAGAGAGAGAGAGAGAGCGAGAGAGAGAGCGAGCGAGAGAGAGAGCGAGAGAGAGAGCGAGAGAGAGAGCGAGGGAGAGGGAGAGGGAGAGAGAGAGAGAGAGAGAGAGAGAGAGAGAGAGAGAGAGAGAGATGTGAGGGGACAGTAAAGCAGGTGTCTGCTAACACTGGCCAAATTTGACTCAGACAGTCGGACGTCGAAAGAAATGTCTTTGGCTACAAACATCTAAATGCAATTTACAGAGTAATAAAAGAAGAACTGGACCTTTATTCATTTCAGTCTATAAATCAGTCATAAAGTGCATGAAATATGCTCATAAACACTGCAAATCTACAGAATTATCAGCTGATTCTGACAGTTCAGCAGTAAAATACTGGGGGATTCACTTTATGACGACTTAAAAGGCCCGTACACACCGGGACGAATATCGGCACGCGTTATTCGCCTGCGTTTTTTGTGTTCACACTCAAGCGATTTTCACTGACGATGAGCCGAGTGAACATGCAAATTCATTCCCTGACATTAGATGACTCTTAATGTAAAACAGAAATACCCCGGTACACAAGGTGGCACTGCGCAACTTTACGCTTCTGACACTCGCTTGTCACTCAGAAGAAGAGAGCAAGTATTTACGCGCTTGTCAAAATCATACAAAGAAAACATGGATATCTCAAGCACCAGCAGCTCCAGCGATGAAGAAATGATTGTTCTGTTGAATGAGGAAAGACGCCGACGCTACTTAGCGTATATCTTCTTCGTCGTTACGTATGTGTGCTCGGCAAGACTGTTTTGTGTTTGAGCGCCCCCAAGTTGTGTTTTACTGTAACTTCAGTAGCTCCAGACACGTGAGCAAAAGCGCCAATCTCATTGGTCGGATAGTTTTTGACGCGGCGCATCAAACCCAAAAAACGAACCAGAGGCGTTTTTTTTTTAAATGACGCTTTTACGCGTGGCTTTTTTCGCGTCGGTGTGCACACTCACATTGGCGCCCTTTGTTTAGTCACGAGGCGTTAAACGTCGGCGAATATCGCGCAAAATTCTGTAAAAGATATCTCCTTGTCAACTAGCATCAGTAAAATCCAAGAATAAGCCACTGCACCAACAATATTCTCAAGATGTCTGGTAACTCTAGCTGAAACTGAAGTCCAAAATTAACTTTATGCCAATGCAGAATGAACTGAGAAAATGTGCAGATTTTTTTACAATTTTTCACCTTTTTCAGGCCAAGGTTTGCAAGTGGTGTTTATTAAAAATAAAGTTGACAGCAGCCATTTGAAAAAAAAGACAAGGACAAATAATTCTAGAAGCCAATGGCTACCGTCAACTGTTTGGTCACCAACATTCTTCAAAATATCTTCTTTTGTGTTCAACAGAAGAAACTCATGCAAGTTTGAAACAACCAGAGGGTGAGTAAATGACTATTTTAATTTTTGTCCTTTTAATTACTACTATAATATTATATAAAGAACACTAAAATAAGACTTCAGCATCATATGTGAGACTCCATCTCTTGGTCACAAAACAAAGAAGAAAAGTGACTTAAATTTCATTTTGGAGGCTTAAAATTTAACGATTTATTTATTTATTTACTATTTAAAAAGTATTTTATTCCTGATAATAATTATGTATTTAAGTTATTTAGTTAATAGACTTTTCTTTGACTCTTGGTTGTGTTTGGTGATGCTAGTGGTACAGAAATTACACTATTCAATACTATTTATTGCATGTATACTAGGGCTGTGCAATTAATCGCATGCGATTATCATGCGCATCTCGTCAGTAAAGCCGGCTCCATGATTGGCACTAAATCTCCATCACCTGTTTTCAAATGGAGCGGCAGTTAATACATAGAGCCGTAGTTCACTGACAAGCTAGGCAATATCGCCTTCAATATCTCGGATGAATCGCATTCGATTATGAACGCAATATTGCGTAGCTTGTCAGTGAACTACGGCTCTGTTTATTAACTGCCGCTCCATTTGAAAACAGGTGATGGAGATTTAGTGCCAATCACGGAACCGGCTTTACTGACGAGATGCGCATGATAAAATCACATACGATTAAATTGCACAGCCCTACAGCAAACACAACAAAACTCAAGTAAAGCAGTTTTCTTTGCGGTGGTGCTGACATCGGCCTCCGCAGGTCACAGCATGCCAGCAGGCAAATCTGAAGTCAAAACTTACACTTCAGGGACAGGATTGGAAACCATTTTCAACAAAGTTATCTGATAAACAGACCAGAATCAGAGAAAGAAAACTCAGTTTTGCCTCCATTAACCCTCATCATGTAGACTGAAGAACTTTCCCCCCTCCCCCTTAAAAGTGCTTAAGTAAGCCATTTGTTTTGGGGTGAATTGAGAAATGAGGAGAGAAAAGAGCCGCAGACAGACAGAGCGAGGACAATGTGTGCCCTGTATGGGGCTGAGAAGCGTGCGAGCGCGGCGTGCGAGAATTAGCTCCTCTACTCACAGCTGCTGTAAATATTTTCCAAAGCATTGGCAAGAAAGCAACAACTGCAGCGCTGAGAGAGCTAGCTAACACCATGGTGTCACCCAGTGAGGGTTTTATGGCAGCGGGGTAAACAAAGCACCATGTCCTGGGATGCCCTTCTGAGGTTGGCAAGATCTCGTCAGATTTCTCTGTCTAAGACACACAGAGGTGTTTAACTTTATGCCAGGCCACACTCCTGACTCATGCACTGGGAGACAAATTGGAGAGCTGGGGCCTGAACTGCACTTTAACAGACTGACACAAAGCATCTAAGAGATCAACTCAAAAACCAGATCGCATGTGATCTGGAAGGAGAATAGGCCTACTCCTGAGGAAAACCAGCTAAAACCACTGCAGCAAGATTGTTTCTAGTTGGACCAAACTGGTCGTTTTTGGTCATTGGCTGGCCTAGATGACTGGATTATAGACATTAACATTTAGGCATATCAAAAGCCACTGTATGATCTACTAGACCATCCTGGACTAGCAAAATCTTGACCAACTTAATTGGTTTTTGCATTATGCATTTCGCACAACAGCATTGTACATTTTTTCGAAGTCAAGCTGAATATTCAGCTGGAACAATATAGATTTTATTTTACTTAATTTATCAAGATTTGAATCTTTCATGAATAATTAGGCTGTTAATATTACTGGTTAAATTTACTTTTAACCACACAGATGTATAGTTATGTCAGGACAAAAATCTTTCTAAGGCTGAAAAAAAAAAATCATAAAATTATATAGTAAATAAATATAGCAATGTAATTTGACTTAATTTAGATTACTTTTATTCACACACACACACACACACACACACACACACACACACACACACACACACACACACACACAATTTACATTAACACCTTATAACATTTCATATTACAACATCTTCAAGGCAAAAAAAAAAACAGCTTGAGATTGCATTGCAGCGGCTGTCCCGATCAGATTTCTTGCGCCGCAGAATTAATTTCAACGAATACAACGCGGTAACGGTCGGTAACTCTGGTGCAATTTGAACGGGAGCGGGCGGTCTAACTATATCCCCTTCCCAGACGCTTTATTCTTATCGAGCTCCGGTACAGTCTGCACTGTTAAATGAACAGCAAGATGTTAAATGAATTTAGTATTTTGACAAGACTAATAAAATATATATTAGGGTAAACCTATATTTTTTTTTCCTATTGTATTGTAGGCTGAATGTTAGCCTAAACAAATTATATCCTGACAAAACGAATACAAATAAGGATTACAATTCTATAACTTTATTTTCTCTCTGTGACACTTTATTCCGTGTTGGCAGCAAAATGATAGAAATTTTTCTGTTAATAAATTCAAGACGAATAAAATAAATACAATTGTGTGCAGACTAGACTTTTATTTGTTAGCCTATTTCTCTTTCTTTCAGCAGAAATGTGAACAAACAGTGAATATATCGCGGGAGCGGAATAAAACCTAATAAAAAACAGTCCCGCGCAGACCTCTACATCACAGATCAGATTTCATTTATCACGTGAAGAGAGATGACTGACAAGAAGAGTGAGGTGACACAGACAAGAAGAGTGAGGTGACACAGACAATAAGAGTGAGGTGACAGACGAGACGAGTGAGGTGACACAGACGAGAAGAGTGAGGTGACACAGACGAGAAGAGTGAGGTGACAGACGAGAAGAGTGAGGTGACAGACAAGAAGAGTGAGGTGACACAGACAAGAAGAGCGAGGTGACACAGACAAGAAGAGTGAGGTGACACAGACAAGAAGAGTGAGGTGACACAGACAAGAAGAGTGAGGTGACACAGACAAGAGCGAGGTGACACAGACAAGAAGAGTGAGGTGACACAGACAAGAAGAGCGAGGTGACACAGACAAGAAGAGCGAGGTGACAGACAAGAAGAGCGAGGTGACATAGACAAGAAGAGCGAGGTGACAGACAAGAAGAGCGAGGTGACAGACAAGAAGAGCGAGGTGACACAGACAAGAAGAGTGAGGTGACACAGACAAGAAGAGTGAGGTGACACAGACAAGAAGAGTGAGGTGACACAGACAAGAAGAGTGAGGTGACACAGACAAGAAGAGCGAGGTGAGGTGACACAGACAAGAAGAGCGAGGTGACACAGACAAGAAGAGCGAGGTGACACAGACAAGAAGAGCGAGGTGACACAGACAAGAAGAGCGAGGTGACACAGACAAGAAGAGTGAGGTGACACAGACGAGAAGAGTGAGGTGACACAGACAAGAAGAGCGAGGTGACACAGACAAGAAGAGTGAGGTGACAGACAAGAAGAGTGAGGTGACACAGACAAGAAGAGTGAGGTGACACAGACCAGAAGAGCGAGGTGAGGTGACAGACAAGAAGAGTGAGGTGACACAGACAAGAAGAGTGAGGTGACACAGACAAGAAGAGTGAGGTGACAGACAAGAAGAGTGAGGTGACACAGACAAGAAGAGTGAGGTGACACAGACAAGAAGAGCGAGGTGACACAGACAAGAAGAGTGAGGTGACAGACAAGAAGAGTGAGGTGACACAGACAAGAAGAGTGAGGTGACACAGACAAGAAGAGCGAGGTGACACAGACAAGAAGAGTGAGGTGACACAGACGAGAAGAGTGAGGTGACACAGACAAGAAGAGTGAGGTGACACAGACAAGACGAGTGAGGTGACACAGACAAGACGAGTGAGGTGACACAGACAAGAAGAGTGAGGTGACACAGACAAGACGAGTGAGGTGACACAGACAAGAAGAGTGAGGTGACTTAACTTCAAAACTTAATGTAAAAGCGCCCGTTTTAAGCCGGTTGACTTCTGAGTCTGACATTAATCGAAGTCAAAATCTTTAATCTTTTCAAATGAGAAACTCACCGAGATCTACCAAGTGAAAAGTAAATAAGTGATCAAATACATATTAAATCAAATAAATAATTAAAAAGACTTGTTGGGATGTATCTTTATATTGCATTCATTTAATAATAAAATTATTATTCACTACGCCATCAGTAGTTCCTCTGTAAGAACAAGCTGTTTTGAGCGTCTGGTGCCCGTATGCACATGAACACCACTGATCCTTGTTTCTCATTTATTCGGTTCCACAGTATTTGCTGATTTATTTAAACACTGCTTGAAGCAGAATTGCCGCTGATATTAAAGTCAAAGTAAAACATGCACGGCGCTTACAGGGTATTTAAAACCTAAGGAAAAGAGGGAAAACTCAAACGACCTTCCCCCCGGTGATACCGTTATAACCGGTGTGACATCAGGTCGATTAACCGGTGGGAAAATGTCCTCACCGTCACAACCCTACCTCAAATAGGGTCACAAACAGCACCAGGTCTATTTGCCAAACCATAAACATTAAAGATGCACTAAGAAGTCCAGCCCAACCCTAGAGAAACATTATGCCAACCTCCCAACCTCTTTCTGAACAGACACTTCCTCTCTCTCTCCTCCATTTTCTCTCTCACTCTACCTCTAACAAGCTTCATAAATATACATCAGCTCTGTTATTTGGACACCTTGGCAGAGCGAGTGGTGCTTTAACTGTCAGGGAGTAACAAGCGCTTCCTTCAGGAGCGTTTCCCTGCTTCATTACCTTCATGCCTGGCACGCCGCATCACACCGGGCCACATGTCAACCACAAGACAAAGAAGAGGGCAAGTCGGCCCGGCGTCTGAGGCGCCTAAAACACCCTTCTGTTTGTGGAGGAAACATTACACCTTCAAGACATGCAGCAAACACACAGGAGACAAGGAGAAATTTGAGCGATATATTGGTTAGGCTGATGTGATATATATATATATATATATATATATAACCATACAACAATAGAAATGTCAGCCGTTAGAGAATCAGCTATACCGTTTATACCGCATTACATGGCACAATTCAAATCAAATTTTCCCCCAGTTTTCTCATTCATTTCTTAAGAAAAGGAAATTGGTTTGTGAACCACTTAAAAACAAATTGAAATTGTTAAACTAAATATATGTAAAAAAGATTTAAAATAATCATTCAGCCCCATTCATTTGTAAAGTATCTATGTAACTAAAGTATCAATGCTATTATACAGTTACACAATATATAATACAAAAGGTAGATTACATACACATGATACACTGGTATTTTATCAGTCATCGTCGCCATCCTGCTCTGCACCATGAAACAATTCATATTGGTATAACAGGAACACTGATATTGTTGTCAGTATGCCAGGCAAAGAACGGTTATTATCCTGCAATAAACACAAATATTACCTCACTGACATGCTAATTACTTGATTAGCCTTACCAATAATTAGCTCAGGAACATCTACTCTTTATGACCTCTATTTTAAATGCAAATGAGTCTGCTTTATGTGATAGTTGCAGCTGCCACAGAAGAGTTTTACAGCACAGGACTTCAGTGTTGTGGAATAACTCGCTCCGTAAGCAGCGAGTTAAACGGTTATGATCCTAGTCATAGATGCCTGAGATCAACTAACCCTCCCTGTTCACTTTAGTTAATTTGTGAGTGCTGTTATTGAATTCACCATGCACACAAAAACACACACTCCATAACTGCATCTACACCCTCCATTCTGTCCTTTACGAGTGATGTAATTAAATTATCTTCTGCCCCATCAACCCAGCACAGGTCAGACGGCATACGCGCCAGCCAGATCTCGTAGAGTTCCTGTGTGCTGCGCGCGCGCACACACACACACACACACACACACACACACACACACACACACAAAGCAAATCCTGCCTAACACACAACACACATGCTAGCAGCTTCTATTATTCACCCTGGATACATATGGGCCAGCATTAATTGAGAGCAACAGGGGTCGAGGTAAACATATGTCGACCACTACACACACACCATCAGCAAATGGGCCACAATCTTTCTTAATAAAAACAATGAGAAAAGACTGAATACACATTGAAACCAGTCTTTAATAACTCGGCTGTTAGCACACATGGTCTTTCATAATGCGCTGTGGTGCTCATGTAGGCAGAACTGTCAGATTGAATCCAGCTTGCAACATTTTCCCAATCCTGTTCCTCATCTTTTTCATAATTTTCTGTTGTCTCTCTTCACTGCCCTGGTGATATGCGATGGAAAAACAAATATTTACAGCTTTAAATTAAAACAAAACCAATACAAACTAAACAAAAGCAAACAAGCGAAACAATGCAAATGCAAACAAACAAAAAGCACAACAAGCAAACAAAACCAAAATAAAACTCAAAATAAAACCAAACCAAACAAATACAAAAAAACAAAGCAATAATAAATGCAAAAAAATAAAAACAAACCAAACCAACAGGAGACTAAAAACCAAACCAAAAACATACTAAAACAAACACAAGACAATATAGCGATATGATACAATAATACAGCTTAAGGCAACTTTACAATTACTATTTTACAATAAATACAATATAACTTTTACAAATAAGTTGTGGGCAACTAGTGATTCCATGACTATTAATAATGCTGACATCAAGCATACCAGACAGGAACAAACCAAAAACATTATTGACCAGAACATAAAAGTCTCAATGTGACTGAATGGAGCGAATAAATAATTTAATGAGAGAAACACTAACATAAAAAGACTTGTACTGGGTGAAGGGGGGGGGGGGTATGTAGCGGCAAGCTTTGCGCTTCATTTCGCCGCTGTGGCCATTTTATGACAAGCCAAAGAGATGGCTTTATTCTCTCAGACATAACCCAGTTTCAGTACAATAGAAAATGAAATCTGCCTCTCTCTAGTATTGTGGCTTTTCCACTCATCTATTTAATTGTCAAAGTAAGCGGTTAGTTACAAGACACGACAAAACAAATTCACAGCGTGCCATGGGCTGCGAGACATAACGCTATGTGGAGACGCACTCGGGGAGGATTTAAAGAGTGTGTGAGGAAAAGACAGCGAAAGGATTGTCCCTGCTGAGTGTGAAGTCTGACACTCGTCTGGTAGTTACAGTAATGAGTGTTTAAACTCCATGAACTTGGTCTAAGGCCATGAGATGATATTTGCATTCATCTACTGAAACCATACATTTGACAGGTATAAACTTGTATAAATCAATGTATAAATCTTGTTAGTAGATATACATTTTCCATGCTAAGGTCCCTGTGCCACTTTTTAAATTATTAGTATAGCTTGTTAAAATAGTTAGTTAATATTACATATGTTTATATTTTTTAACAATTAGGATTAAATATTATTATAGCTTGTTAAAGTTCATTAATAATATTATTTCATAAGTTTATATTTATAACAAATTATTATTATTATTATTTTTACTACTAATAAACATTCATATTATTGTTGTTGATGAATAATAAAGTAATAATAATATTATTATTATTATAAACTGCATTACAACTGCAGCTACTATTATTGTGTGTGTCTGTATATATATATATTAGGGGTGGGCGATATGACCAAAATCTTATATCACGATATGACCAATTTTATATCACGATAACAATAGAGATTTTTTTTTCTTTTCAAAATTTTAATTTTGAATTTATTATATTAAAATCCTTAATACCATATAATTTTCATAATCCTTGTCACCAATGTCAATATCAAACTAATACAAGCCTAAAGAGAGAAACTCAACCTCGCTGAAGATATATAAACAGTCAGTGATGAAATAAGGATAAGAAACTGATTGCAAGCAATAGGACAAAAAACTACAATAAATAAGAAACATAGTGTAAATTAATTAGTCTTCACTGTGTTAATTATATCTATGTATCCATCTATGATAGATATAATTAACATGTGTATTATGTATAGATTCTATACATATTATAAATATCATTATTATTTTTATTTATTCTCATTAAAGTTACAAAAGTGAATAAGTCGAGCAGAGAGAGATTTTCTAGCAGTGTGTTATGATTAACATGAACGAATATTGGAACGCTTCCCCTTTAAGAGCGAAGTCCGGATCTAATACACTGTTACATTGTGTTTTCTCTTTCTGCCGTTTACTCTCTTAAGACCTAAATCACTGTGTTAACGAGGATACTTGCAAAGACGGGATTCTGACGCATATAAAAGTGTGTTTATGTAATTGTTCAAAGTCGGTGAAAAAGAAAAGGCGCTCCTCTCACACAGAAAGAGATGGCGCACGCATATAGGTCTGGTGTTTGATTTTCAACGGCTTAAAATCGGTTGTTTTAAAACTGCAGTGCTTAAAAACGCGTGACCGTGCTACAGATGTAGTCCCTTGTTTAGTAACGAGCTGCTTGTTGCGTCCTAGCTGGTCGTTCTGTGTTCCGTCACGCCCCGTGGTGGGCGGCGTATAAAGATCGCAGTCACTCAAATGATGAAAAGATATTACCGGAAACAATGTATTTTGCGACACCACGATTTAAACGATAGACTTTTTATTTCGTCCATCCGATATATATCGTCATATCGCACAGCCCTAATATATATATATATAATATATGTCTGTGTGTGTGTGTTGTTATTAGCATATTTATGTAAACTAAAATTATGTTTAAAAAAAACTACATTAAAGAAAATAAATAAATAAACAAAAACTAGTTCCACTTTCATATAGACTTTTACAGCATGTGTGTTCTAACACATGGGTGTTTCCTGTTCATTCACTGGAAACCTAATAAACGATCTGTAAATTTACTTATGAAAATGTGTGTTGCAAACAAAGCATGATTAAGTAGATAAGTAGCAGTCACCGCTCATGTTGGGGTGTCCATGCGTGGGTGTGAGGGGTCAGGGTAGCCATGTGGTCCTGGTGTTAGAGGTCACACCCACCAGACAGCTTGCAGGGAATGGCTAAGCTACAGTGCTCAAAGGGCCTGTCAATCAACATTGATTATTAGGAGTGGATGAATTAGCCCCTCTCCTTTGGGCTGATCTCACCTCCCCGCAACCCTCTCTTCATCCCCCGCTAAAGAAAAGAGCCTTTGCATGACAAAGTGGTGTGGATTTTATGATGAAAGAAAAAGAAAAGAGAAAAAATGAAATGAAGAATCCCTTTGGGGTCCCACAATCCCCCATACATCCCAAAAGGATGGCTTTTGGGAATAAAGAAAGGTTCGGAAAGGTTACCCCCTCTGCCCTTTGAATCTATAGAGTTCCCCCACAACATTTATACAACGTATTGCGTGGTCGCATTCAGCCTTCAAAATGTCAGAAAAAGTCACAGTGCCGCTTTCCAATAATCATGACGGGATTGTATTTGTTGAAGTAAAGTGAAGAAGAGCCGATGGTCCCAGCAGAGGGTGAGATCACCAGTGCTGCAGGTGTCAACTTGAACTAAATATTCGGTGAGGGGGAAATCAGCACCTTTAGAGAAACAACTACAGTGAGATAAATGTGGTGCAAAAGAGCCATTAGCATATGACGCACACACACACGTCGCTTGGCCCTTACTCACTCTACTACTGAACCAATTACAATAACACAAAGTTTGAATCATGGCGAAGCCCCTTGACAAGAGCGAGTACGCTCACCTCGTTAAAAAAAATGGCACTTAATACTAGCGTGCAAAGGCAAGCCAGGCCTGACTCAGATCCTGTTAGCTTCTTCCCTGGTAACATTGAGAAATTCCTGGTGCAATTCAGGTTTCGCTGGAGAACAACAGGCAAAGTTATTGATGATGTGCTGTCAAAAAGTGTTCTTAATTTTAAAAAGAGTACTACGTCAGTAATATTACATTTACATTTACATTTACATTTATGCATTTAGCAGACGCTTTTATCCAAAGCGACTTACATTGCATTGCATTCAAGTTACAGTTTCTACATCTTATCAGGTCTTGCTTTCCCTGGGAATCGAACCCATGATCTTGGCGTTGCTAGCGCCATGCTCTACCAGTTGAGCTACAGGAAAGCCTGTACTAGGCTTATATTTTAAGTGTTAACTGAATGTAATGTTTTTGAACACTTAACTGCATGCTAATTTGCAATTAATTTCAAATGAATCATAGTTTACATTTATTATAAATGTATAATAAATACTTATAGTACCCAATTAAGTAAATCGTTATATCTAATTCTACTGTCTTTGACAATATGTTTAAAGGAACACTCCACTTTTTATGGAAATAGGCTAATTTTACAACTCCCCTAGAGTTAAACAGTTGAGTTTTACCGTTTTTGAATCCATTCAGGCGATCTCTGATATGACGCAGCGGCTGAAAGTAGTACTTTCTAGGTAATTAGTTAGGATACAGAAGGGGACTACTTTCAGGCGCAGCGTAATATCATTGCGCCTGCTGAACCCATGGTACGGCAGCAAAGTTCCTTGATTATTACGCTGGAATGAGAGTGTAATTCCTAGTCAAATCAGTCTAGAAAAGCGCAACTTTTCATTTTCCGTAGGTCTTAGTACACGATGTAACTACAGAAGAGTCTTGATTTAAATTGGAAAACTATCGAAACTCTTTGGTAATTTTTGAGCGAGATACTAATGGTCTAATCCAGTGGTTCTTAACCCGCGGCCCGCATGCAGCCTGTCACGAATCCAAATGCGATAATAAAAAAAAAAAAATCAGTTTTACAATTCATTTTAGTTTTTACATTAATTAAAAAATGTACTAAACAAATATAAGCTTTAATGTTATGTTAAGTCATTTTGTTTTT
The DNA here is from genome assembly GCA_027474115.1 of Schizopygopsis malacanthus. NCBI lineage: Eukaryota > Metazoa > Chordata > Actinopteri > Cypriniformes > Cyprinidae > Schizopygopsis > Schizopygopsis malacanthus. The sequence goes on from CM049879.1 coordinate 2,629,118, forward strand.
CATATATTATTTTCAGACTTGAACAGACCTATATGTAGGCTGCTCATGTAATTATGTTATGCATTTAACGAACACTTACAAGCGCGCACTTTGGCAGAATTCAATTCAAATAGTCATCAGCAGACATTAGTTCTGTAGAATTGAGCATCAGAATGGACACATTTGTTAAGGAAGAAAACGAAATGTGGAAATTGCCAGCGAAGGAACGCATTCAAACAAGAATAGTCTCAGCATCCGCGGTGAAAAGTGCTGGACTTTCGGCATCGACTTTCGGTTTCCTCCGCCACTGACACAGATGTTCAGGTAAAAAAAAACACCTAGGCTACTACGCAGCAATAATCTTTAATTACAGAAATGTGTCAAAACATCTCTGGAGAGAACCTCAGATTATTACAATTCTAAAATGCTTTCCATATTTGAATCAACATAGGCTACATTTGTGAACGCACACTTTCTGCAATATCGCGTGTCGCTTCTATGCGCGTCTTACAGACTGCAACTTACAATATTATAAATCTGGTTGGCTTTGTATTGATGATGTAATATGTAAATGACAAGCAGCCCGTGAGACTTGCACTTGGACCATAGTGTGGCCCGGTGGAATAAAAGGTTGAGAACCACTGCTCTAATCCGATTCAATGATCTATGCTAAGCTAAGCTAAAAGTGTTACCGCCAGACATGGAGATCGGCTGAATGGATTCAAAAACGGTAAAACTCAACTGTTTAACTCTAGGGGAGTTGTAAAATGAGCATATATAAAAAAAAAAAAAAAGTGGAGTGTTCCTTTAAAGTGTATTTGCGAATATACTGATAAGCATTTATGATAAACTAATATATAATTGAATATAAATAAATAATGATGAACTTGCAATTCAGTACATTTAAAATCTTAAATTTAAAATGCAATAATTAACAGTACATTTAAAACATATAAATCAATAGAATTAAAAAAGAACAAAACATTTTAAAACTATTAAAAACATACTGTCAAGTCAAATCTTTAATTGGACATTACAAAGTGCTCTTTTTAAACAAAAAGAAAATTTAAAGTGAAGTTTTATTTCATCAACATTCTCTAAAAATCTTTTCATATCTGAAGTACTTTTAATATTTTAAGTACATCATTTCAAATATTAAATGTTTGAAGTACACAAGTTCACATTTAATACTATTAGGTGCATTTTTTTCCTCCACGAGAAAATACTTTTTGAATGAATAATAGTAATAGTGATGCTTGCCTTAGCAAACACTGCTAATTAATGAAGTTTACTTATTTTGGACAGAGCCTTCATTCAGTGCATCAATAAATGAACAGGACAGTAACGGCCGGGTTCTGGTAGTTATGAAGACCTTGAGTTCCTCTGTCTGGGGTTCTTTTGGAGAAAAGCCTACCAAACAATGTCCTTTCCAACATGTGCCGGAAAGAACCGGTGAACACAAACTAGAGTGATTTGGTCGACAATGACCAGAAATGGCCAGACCTCATCATTCATTTCATTTTGATCTATCATTTCCCCACCCGTCTCCTTCCTTAAGGGTGTAAGAAGAGACTCTTTCTGTGTCATTCTAGCTCACGTTACCTCTGATCCCGCTTATCTGGAGCTGAATGTTGAGTGATGATCGGTGTTAAAGCTTAAATATTTCACATTTAAACAATGCTTACACACATGCGTGTGTGGTTTAAGAGTTTATTTGTGAGTAGCTGTTAAACCACCATCGGAAGTGTGATCTCCTGACAAGCTTTTCCATCAAACCCTTTTCCAATATCTTGTTAACCACTCACAATTTCCTAAAATGTACAAAACATTTGCTTTAAATTTATTTTACAACTGAAAAACTCCTTCTCAAAGACCCTCTCTGTGCGTCCCTTTCTCTCAGTTGGCACATAGGCATTATTCCACAGCAGCGGCTGTTGGCAGCAGGGCAAAGCCAGTAGCAGGATAAGCAGTCCACAGCCGTACCAGTGTGCGTTCCACTCACTTGCAGGTGTCGCGCACGGCTGCCATCTTTTTCATGACAGGCAGCGCTGAAAGCCTGCAGTGTTCAAGAGTTCTAAAGGAAAGCGAGGCAGTCGATATCTGGACTAGAGTCACACGTCCACATCACTTCTGGGTTCTTACAAGTCTTTTAAGCCAATGAGAATGTTTATTTTAAAGACTGGGTTAATTGACTAATTGTAAACCACTTATTTTGAAAGGACGAATGCTTTAACTAATCTAAACCAAAAATTAAAAAGGTAGTGAATAGTGCAATCTACTCACATATTAATTTTAGTACAAAAAAGTTATATAATTTTCAAGCATCTTTAACCAAAACATACAATAAAAGCACACTATACAAAGTAGCATCCTGAGCTATTGCTAACCATTTTATTCATGATGTAACCCATTAAAAATATTTTTTTTGTACAAATGAATTAGGTTGTTGATTCAGTGACGTTAAGTAATATTTTTGATTTAAAAATAGTGAATTTTGATTTTCAGGTTACTATTTTTTCCAAATCCTATAGAGAAATCACTGTCTGTTTGTGCACTTGACAAGACCGAAAACAAACCGGACCCTGCAGAGCTGACAGGACTTCAAAGCGCTGAGCCACGTGCTCCATTCTGATGCATGTTTGCGCAGCTGACAATTCCTCGGCTTTAAACTTGAACCAGTGGAAAAGATCTTTCCCAACTCTGACAGCAGGATCTTAAACAGAAACTTTACCTGGCCAAAACACATCAGGTATCTAGGTGACTGAGAAGAGACCAAAAAACAGGAATGTCAAAACTAGTACCTCGTAAACATACTCTGAAGAACTGAACCATAATACTCATGCGTGCAAAGAACATCGGAGTCATGTCCTGATACCTATTTTTGAGTGAGAGGAGTTGATCTGGCATTGGACAGACCATCAGAAAATATGGCGGTATGTAAACAACCTGCCAATCCAGTCCAGGCACAGGGTAAATGTCAAGGGAAACTGCAATATGCAAAATAAATATCTAGTGAAAAGGAAGTAAAATAAAATATCAACAGTCTCAAACATGTTTCCTCCAAAAACTCCCATCTGGTATTGATTGGACAGATAGTCCTGCCTCAAACTCATATTGGTTAAGCTCATAACTTTTTTTTTAATTATAAACACTGGTTTGTAGTCCAACCAGGGTTTATAATTAAAAAATCTGACTGCACTTTATTCCAAATTATTTGAAAGTATCACACTTACACTGTCCCACATATCTCAGCACCTTAAAACTGAATGAGTTTTGAATTATTCCTTTGTTAAGAACTGGATATTTAAACTTGAATTGTAGCATTTATGCTCTACCCTGCTCTACTCTACTCTCTCTACACACACGACTGCGTGTCCTCTCACAGCTCCACTTCTATTGTTAAATTTGCCGATGATACTGTGGTTCTGGGCCTCATTAACAACGATGACGAGGCCGTATACTTGGATGAGGTGGAGAGACTTACATCATGGTGCAGGACAACTGTCTCTCTCTGAACGTGAGCAAAACTAAAGAGCTGATCGTGGACTTCAGGAAGAGACAGCAGCGGCCCTACACCCCTCTTATGATCAGTGGGACCCCTGTGGAGAGGGTGAGCAGCTTCAAGTACCTCAGTGTAAACATCTCAGAAGACCTGACATGGACTGCACACATTCAAACACAGGTCAAGAAAGCCAGGCAAAGACTGTACCATCTGCGACAGCTGAGGAAATTCAGGGTCTCACCAGCTATCCTGAAAACTTTCTACTCAGGGGCCATAGAAAGTGTATTGACTCCGTGCATTTCAGAGTGGTATAGTAACGCCACAAATCAGGACTGCAAAGCTCTGCAGAGAGTCGTGCGCTTAGCTGAGCGCATCTCAGGGTCTGCTCTCCCCTCTCTGCAGGACATCTACCTCAAACGCTGCAAAAGCAGAGCTGCTAAAATCATCAAAGACTCAAATCCACCCCGGTAACCATCTTTTCTGTTTACTGCCATCTGGCAAGCGCTTCAGGAGCATGATGGCAAAAACTGAGAGACTGAGGTGGAGCTTCTTCCCTCAGGCCATCAGGCTCCTAAACTCAAACTCAGTCTCATAACATTTGCAAGACTCAATTTAATAAACTGTAACATATTCACTATTCTCCATCATCCGTATTGCTGCTATGTACATATACCCTGTACAACCTGTTTGCACATTCCTCTTGCACATCCATGCTTATATTATTATTTATCAAGTCCACAGTATAGCACATTTTATTTAATTGCACATTTTACTCTATTTTTGCTTCTTATTTCTTTATTTTTTACTTATACTTATGTTTATCCTCTTGTGTTGTGTTACATATTTTGCACTTTCCATTGAGCGGACCTGACCTGACTTACATTTCACTACTGATTATATTCTGTATAATTGAGTGTGTGACGAATAAAAAACCTTGACCCTTTATTACATCTGCCATTAGTGTGCTTGGCACTTAAAACAATAACGAATAAAAACAAACCAAAACACATCCCCAAACACACATAAACACTGAGTTAATGCCACTGTACTACCACTTTATCTTGTCAAACCGGTAAAGCCTAATGATGTAGAAGAACTACTCTTCGTCATTACACGTCGGTGCGTCACTGTAAACCATGAACCATGAATGTAGCACGTGGATGAAGAACATGCCATTCCTATTAAATTCACACGTTAGCTGCTGGAATGCCTCGGCGTGATGTGACACGTGCTGGGTACATGACGGGCCATACGACCCTCTTGTTCATGGAGAGGAGTCTAATTTAGAAATAAACAGATGAGATTAATAATGTGTGTCGAGTTTATGAAATGGCTGGTGTGTGATTGCACCTCAGTTCTTACAAATTTTAGGCAAATCAGCCGACAGATTATTTACATCTCTGTGCTTTAAGGTTAGGATTGGTACCTTGATTTAAATGAAATGCAAAGTTGATCTACAACTATGATGTTTTGTACCCCATCTAGCAAATCACAACCAGTAGCGCTCATGAGTCGGAGCCATATTATTGTACTCGATTTAAATCCTGTCTTTGAAAATTTGTTCATGACTTATTCCTGACTATAAAACAATTTCCTTGTTTGTTTTTCTGCAACCAAGCTTTACAATAACTTCCCTTTGTTCGCTAACTAAGCTCCCAGTAGCTACAAGCACATATTTTTAGTTCAGCATATAAGAGAAAAAAAAAGTATTGGGGGAAAACGGTATACCACCAGACTATATAATCCAGCTTTGTGCGAGCAGTTTGAAATATGACAAGCATTCAATACCCCTCGAGATGGCAAAACAGAGTCATGCTGGTACCTTGTCAATTCCCATTACAGAAAGATTAGCAGTTAGACAGCTGGTGCCACCACTTCTCAAGCACAAAAAGAGCCTCAGTTTACTACTGAAGAGAAACCGCTGCCATCCACAGACGTTATTCACAGAGAATACTTGTAATAGCATCTTGATGCTTACACTACAGAGCGCTGCAATGATGGTGTATTTTTGTAGGCCAACCTGCAAGTTAGCATTACCCTGGTTTCTTCAACAAAAACCCAATGGTATTTTTTACACTGGCTTTTGTATTATTGTAAAAAAAACAAAATTAAAAAGTGTTTCTGTGTGGCTCAGTGGTAGAGCATTGCGTCAGCAGCGCAAAAGGTTGTGGGTTCGATTCCCAGGAAACACATATACTGACAAAAATGTATAAACTGAATGCAATTGTAAGTCGTTTTGGATAAAAGCGTCTGCTAAATGCATAAATGTAAATGTAAAAAAAAGCTCTGTGACCAACGAACGTTTATGACTGTGGTGTGAATAGTGTGCAAGAGCATGATTATAAACACAATGAGGCTGTAAAAGTGACTACTGCGTAGATGAGTTTAGCTCTGTATTCCCATTTAGCCAATTTTTATGTGGGGTATTTGTGATTTATTGCATGCCATGAATACATCTTGAGCTCGTGTTAACCACAGACCTAAATTTTACGCATTTAATCA
>CM049879.1:2640100-2792600 GCA_027474115.1 Schizopygopsis malacanthus
GGCAAAGACCACTTCCACTCTTACTGGCCTACTAGGGATGCTCATTCTGGTTAGTTTTCCTAGCCGAAAACTGACGCTCATTAACTGATTATTAACCGTTAACCGACAAGATTATTTTAAATAAGTGTCTGTGACCCGTTAAAAATACTAACATTTGCTTTCCGGGGATTCATTTTATATGCGCAAAAAGCAGTAAACAGCAGAACATGAGGATTCACATGGTCATCAAAGCTATCACATCACGCCTCTGCAGCGCTTCTGCGAGCGGAGAATAAAAATATAGCTAGGCGCTATATATACACACACACACACACACACACAGAGGGTGCGATTTCCCCCCTTCTGGTCTATGCATCCCTACCTCTGCTGAATAATTTTTATCCCTGGTGGGGATACAATTATTTGTGAAACGCACTATGAAGTCCCGTTCTGAATCAAATGTTGATCGACGTTCAGAAGTAGTAGTAGTGAAATTTGGGGAATGGTTAACCACACACAGAAATAATGAGCAGAACTCTTAAAACATCTCAGTTCTCACAACTCTCTCATTACCCAGACGTTTGTGGTCTTTGCCTGGACCTGACAAAAGGGGCCATGGAAGAAATAAAAGACATGGAAGTAGAATGAAGGAGAACAAGGAGAACTACAAGACAAAGGAGAATGAGAAATAGCAGGAATGTATGAAGTAGAAAAATGGAGACTGAAAAAGAATAGAATATTGGAGATCAGAGAATACATGAGAATAAGGTTGAATAAGGAGAGAGCGCGTAAGAATTAGTTCCTGTAGCTAAAATAGTAGAGCATGCCAATGCCAAGGTCAAATATTCGATTCCCAAGGAAAGCAAGAACTGATAAGACATAAATGCATTTGGATAAAAGCGTCTGCCAAATGCATGAAAGTAGAATGAGGGAGAATGCCGACCAGAGATTGTCCATAACCTCATACTTGCTCTCAACTATCAAGTGCCAGTCTAAACATATCCAAGCTTGCCCATTTACTGAAAACATCCAAAGCTGCTTTTCTCATGGAGGAGGTATCTTGGACAAGCTCCTATCTACAGACACTTTGGCTGAAGATGCACAGGATGCATGTTCTAAAATACATCTGAGCTCAAACAACCTCTGTTCCTTTTTCACTAAACCCAAGCCCACAGGTTAACCCACAGCTCTGCCTTACTGCACCGATACTGTGTGGAGCTGGCATGGTGAAAGCACTGTGTGGGCTTAAATATACATTCACTCATCACAGGGGGCTTTTTCCGTCTGGCGTGGATAAATAAATGACTGTGATTAAGTGGAACGTTGTCTCCAGGTGGCCATGGGTGGATTGAATCTGCTCACTCAGTCATTAAAGGTGCACGTGATCAGTATGGTGCTGGCATGACACAGTTCCCCATTCAAGATTTGCCAGGCTTTTGTCCAATTAGTACCACTGTCTGACTGGGCTCCTAAGTCTTTTTCCCAACTCTATAATTCTGTCCACCCAGATGTCTTTTTCTCAGTCACCCTTACTCAAGCTCCACCACAACCTCGGACCAAGCCACCCAGGGATGGCGTACGGGAGGTCTACTTGGTTGCTTTGTGCAGACTTCCCCTTATAAACAAGTGGAGGCACTAGCAGTAATGAAGTCATAGCCTCAAACCCTAAACCACATCACACAAGTCATTTCTAAGCTACTAATGAGTCATATCACTGTAGCGGACGTGAAAAAAAAACACTTTTTGTTATGACTCAAGGAACAGTAGCGAAAGTTTAGTGTCTGAATGCACCGGAAAACATCCTCCATCTGGTGTCATAGAAATAAATTAGACGGTCCAACATCTGTAAAAATATTTTCCCCTTTTGCTATTAAGTACAGACATAAGACACTAACTGAGCAGGGACTTTGTTTGAGAAACACCTATAATTTCGAAAAAGCAAATTCATGACTCACAACCGGTAATTGTCATGAAACCATAATCGCACATGCAACTAAAGAACTGCTTATCAGGAAAAATGTTTGCCCATCTGAAATGGAGCATTATTTGGACACTTTATGATTAAGAAGGATGCTTATAAGCAACCCATGTGGTTCCAATGAAACCTTAATTCACTGTTTTGCTAAATGCGCAATGGTGCAGACTTTACAATGGAGATCTACCCGACAGGCCTTGCAACATTACGTCAGCCGTAAGGACTCGAAAACACGATCACAAGGGCGGCCATTTAGGATAAGACCTTTATGACTGTCAGCTTGATTGCATCTTGTTTTCCAACCTCTTTATTTCCAACTATTGTCCATTCCAGAGGAACAATTACGAGCTTCCATTAAGTCTTAAGCATTGGCTTGCATCCACACCATGCACGACTCCCGAAGGGTGGAGTTTGGCCACTCATCCAACTCTAACTTCCCTAAATCACACACCGCCTTATCTCAACAAACATCCATCCATCCCTCCCCATCCACACCAGACCTCCAGTTCCCGTTTATTTTCTTGTTCGGTCCTGGCAATATGTTGATTGAGATGACTCCTGTTTCAAGGTCCCGACAGGTCGCCAGTCAGGTCTAAGCAAAACAGAAAAGCAGAATGCACACAAAAGCATTTGGAGTTGGAACTGGACTCCAAATACTGGCCTTATGTCCAAGCAGCCAGAAAAGTGGCAGTAATGTGCTGATTGGAATCTGTTAACACTGGATTACGAATCAGTTTACTGAACTTTATCCTTTAGGTTTAAAGACTCCATGTCTACAGAAAAGTGTAAGCTTGGTGGTCAAAAACCAATGATATACTTAGGCTATTCGTCCACCACACATGCCTTTTGTGCACACAAACCTTTCAGATGTCTAAAATCAAGTCTCACTATCAAGACAGACGATTGAGAAGTCTGTAAGTATGTAAAGTCAATGTTTTTTTTTTTCTCACTGTATGTGCCAATAAGGGGACTAAAGGAAGCTATTTTAAAATGATTCATGAGGTCAAGAATATAATCCCAAGGAATTCTAGAGGTTATCCTGACGCACCCTAAACTCATTCCATTCCTAAAGCCAGACATAGCCTTTATACACTAGCCAGTGCCAAATACCATGAAAAGGAACGCTGAACAACGTGTGACCAGCGCAGTAAACGGACACGATGACACTGGAGGTGTGATAAGAGTCGGTCGATCAAATAACACCATCACTGTAGTGTCTTTACTAATTGGATTATTTTCTCACAAGCTCTTCTCTAACACTATCCCTCCCCCTCACGTGTACATTAAAACACATCTCACACCATCGGTACCAGACGTTCTTCTGTGTTGAGGTAAACTGAGCACGAGAGCTCTATTACTCTACTAAATAAAGTAACAGGAGCTGGCTTTTCTCCACTGCTGCTGAGGGTCAGCTGTGCCTGCCTCTTAGCCAATATGCAGAGGTGGGTAGAGTACCCAAAATCTGTAATCAAGTAAAAGTAAAAGTACTTATAGAAATATTTACTCGAGGAAAAGTAATAGTCTGAATAGTTACTGGAGTAAGCGTAAAAAAGTATCAGATAAAAAAAACTACAAGTATTTAGTTACTAGTTACTTTGGATCATACACACACACACATACATACATACAAACAAATATACACACCATATATATATATATATATATATATATATATATATATATATATACACACACCATATATATATATATATATATATATATATATATATATATATATATATATATATATATATATATATATATATATATATATATATATATACACACACACACACACACACCATATATATATATATACATATACACACACACACATTTTCGTAGAAAATTTTCGTCAGCATTTACACCAATTTTCAGTGTCACATAATCCTTCAGAAATCATTCCAGTATATTGACTTATCAATGCTGGTCTTTTTAGCTTTCTGTTAATCAAATAATCCTGAAAAAAAAAGTCACCGGTTCCAAATAATATTAAGCAACAAAACGGCTTCCAACACTGGTAATAAATCAATACATTGGAATGATTTCTGAAGGATCATATGACTCTGAAAACTGGAGTAACAGCTGATGAAAATTCTGATTGTGAATCACTGAATTAAATTATATGTCAAAGTATATTAATTATGTATTATACATGTATGAATGTATGTATACCCCTGACGTCGGACACGGAGAAGAGTGAAAACTCCTCACATGACCGGCTAACGTTACCGAACATCTGAACATGAAACAAACGCACATTGATGGATCTTCTTCCGTCTATTCTGCAAAATTTACAAATGTGGCCTATATTTCTGCAAGTGTAAATATTGTGAAAATATCAATATTAATTATGTCTAGGGCAAAGGCATTTCTCCTGGAACAGTTAAAACAGTAACAGTTTTGCCATCAAAATTGATCCGTTTTACTTTAATGCACATTTCCTTATTCCTTATTCCCAAACAATTAATTGCATCTCCACTGAAATAACTTGTTTTCAGCTGATGTCACCAAGTCCGCTCACATTTAACTTAGGCATGGCAAGAGTTTATAGAGAAGTTGTATGTGTGATCATGAACCCTTATTTTGTGCTGATTCATTTGATTTGGCACCAGGCTTTCACAGGAAGCATGGTAAAGGGTTGCACCATAGTTCCTTCTCTTCAAACACCAATTTTCACAATGGGATTGGATACCAAACTGTCTGAGTTACAGAGCAGTAACCTAGTGTATAGACCTGGCCCAAACATCTGTTATTTTGAGAGCATTCATTGATCTCTTCCACTGTCTTACAGGAACCAGAGGACACAACCTTGAGTTTCAGATGTACAGATATGCTGGTCACATGCTTGGCTTGCACACACACCTATCATATAAGTATTTATAGTACTTCCTAACTGTTCTCCTGATGTGCCAAAGTCCAAACCCTCAAACTGATTTTTTTTCTTACTACAGCTCAACAAAAGCTTGCTGTGGAGAGCCGGATAAATTGAAGATTTAGGAAAAGATTCTAACAAATTACAACTCATGGCTCAATTTTCAGGGCTCAAGCATGAGAAGATGCAAGGGTCTTAGAGACTAGTGCATGAGGAGACGAGACCTGTAATGCATCAGACCACCGGAGTGGTGAAACAGCCTGGCATTCTCAAAGACACTGCACTATTCAGCAGGCCAAGCCGGGGGAGGAACGGATCACACGTATCAGCCAGCCTTCCCATCCAGATCTATCCCTCCTTCAACTACCGAGTTCTCTGCTGGGAACCGAGCCTACAGAGTTCCCATTGTAAGAGCCAGTCACTCACACGTGATTGAGGGAGAAACTCGACACAAATGCTCCCATTCTGCAAGGACGTGGAAAGAAAAGAATGATGGGGATGAGGGGGGGGGGTAGACGGATGCGGCGTCACCACTGGCTGGACCTCTGAACCCGGAGTTGGAGGGAGCTGGCCAAGGTACGAGGGGGATTGTGGGAAAAGAGAGTGGCGTTTAAGGCAGCAAGGGGACGATAACCAACATCCTTTACAGCTGCTGGATTTGGATATAACATTATAACATTACTTCTGATCAACCCAGGGTGGGAGGCTTGTAACAGAAGAACAGAAAACTACAGTTATGTATGCAAAACACTATATCATAAGGATTTTTATTTTTAAAATGGGACATCCTATTCTAAATGTAAATGTAATGCGTATAAATGTAATGAGAAGGTTAAAAAAGCCTTAGCATAAAACCAAAAGTTCACCCAACCTTGGTCGGAAACTGCATTACGCACATGGAGATCCACTTAGATATTTCCTGCAACGTGGGCCTCCTAGAAAATCAATGACAAGCCAGGAAGCGGTGCTGATTAGATTCCGCGATTCAGCTGCGTGCATGCGCCTTTCATCGGGTTTACTCCTACTCACTTCCACCTAAACATATGTAACTGTATACTTTTTAATCAGCTAATACACAGCGGCAATGAAAGCTTCTGCGAGAGGTTTTGAAACTTCACATACCACCCACAATCGTCAATGGTGAAAAGCAACAGTTGCCACGAAAATTAAAAAAAATCAGAGTACAAATGCTATAAAAAGATCCAGTAAGCTTTACAGTTGGTATGGCGCTCTAAATTTTATGCTAACACAGTCACTTACTGCCATTTAATTTTATACATGAACAGAAACCCATAACATGGTTCAATGAGACTGATTCACTAAAGACACGCACACTACAATTAATAATACACCTGATTCCTGGTGCATATGAGAAAATGAGTTTTGTTTGGGTCATCAAAAACAAAATGGCAACTCATTTTTCTGAGCTTCAGCTTTCTGCATATCTCTTCAACTGTGACCTGCATATATTTACAATCCGTACAAGACAAAATGAAACTGATCTCAGAACAGACAACACTCACTTGCCTGGTAAATGTCACAGGAAGGGAAGCACAGAGGGAAACCCCATTTCCTTTAAATACGAGTACCCTACACTCCACATAAAGAGGTACAGTACAAATGTACAGATAACCACAGACTAACGTTTGCCAATTAACAACAATTAAAAACAACCTTTTTTCCATAATGTCCTCTTTTCTAGAGTACTATAGGTGTAAATGAGCTGACATGCATTTCGGTGAAGGTTAGAGGATTTGATTAACATTTGGAACACTCTCAGAATCGTGATTCAGTGATAACAATGAAGTGAGGCACAATGACATTTCAATACAAGGAGGGGGGGGGTTCTGCAGGAAGCACATGATGTTTCTCTCAAATTTGATGCAAAATCACACAACTACTAACGCCAGGCTGAATTTAAATATCAAGCAGAGATTGTATTCAGGTGCAGGTGACTCAGACACTTTCACTGGGAGGAAATGGTTACTGTAACAGAAGCTGTTTGATAACCGAGGGAGGGGGAAAACACAGATCATTAGTTATTTTTATTTTTTTCAGATTGAGGTATGAACACTTGGCAACTACGGAGAAATGACTTGAGCATTGTGATGAAACTATATTTACATATTTTCTGCTAAAAACATGAGTGAATCTTGCCTTTGCAGAAGTCAATATCATAATACTATGCGGTTGATAAGGTTTTATTTCACATACTGCCAAGTGATTACTAAGATATTCTAGGTGGTGATAATAGGAGGTTACTTCAATCAGATCAAAAGATCATACCTTCGAGTCTCTAGATATGACACTGTCCCTCCTTCATACGTTTCTGGAATTTTCCGGTTCTTTTTCTATGAAAGCGTATTGTAACATTAAGCTTTCTGTATGTGTAAAAGTGTCAATCACTTACTCTCTACCCACACGGAGCCTTTGATTTATGAGCATTTATAGCTAAGCTGTGTTTTTACTGGAGTCAAATGAAGTGAATGAACAACATTTATGGCTGATGAAAGACATTTTCAACAATGGCAGATGGTTTGGCACAGGGCAAATGTGGTTAAAAAACAAAAAAGACAAAGCAAGAAAGCAAAATTGATTTTTAAGTCGCTAACAGGCCAACAAACAGGAATTTTTGCAATATGAGAATTGGCAGGAATTTCAAAGTTTGCAGCGGCATTCTTTATAAAAATAAAAATAAGATGCTGAATATGGCACAGCATCAAAGAATCCCTCAATGCTTGTCAAATAAGGAACAGTACTTGCTAAGAGGGAGATTTATTTTAATTGTAAAATATTAAGGCCTCTGGGCCAAAACACTGTGTTCTTGGATTGAACACTTTGCATTAAACAATTTTTGCTCGAATTGAAATACTGACATTCTGCACAGTATATACACAGAATACTGCCAACTATTTTTACAGCGCTAAAATCTGGCTAATAAACATTTCAAACAACCCATTGTGGTCACTTGTCCTGTTATAATCTCTAAAATGTGAGTATTTTTCATAATTCATCTAATGTAATAAAACTCTGACCTAAAAAACAAACACACACACAAAAAAACACACACATCTGACACGGTTTCTTGTTCATTAGTCACATTAGAAATGGAAAGTCAAGTTAAAGCGCATTTGCATTGTGGGATAAAGTATTTTGGGTAGTGCACTCTGGTTATTTGCATACTTTGCATTGTATACATACTGCAGAAAAATGTTAGCATTTTTGCCCTCGTGTGCAAATGCCACCACTTTTTAGCAGCTGGCTAAAGGCAGAATAATGTCACCCCCCCACACCCTCGGTGTCCCATTAGACCCAGGGACGTGCAGCGTACCCATCAAATGTACTTTGTTCTCCAACCGTAGCTCCAGCCAATCAGAGGCCCTCGAGAGACCGCAAGCGACCACAGACTTGGCCAGGCATCTTCATAGCTCCGCCTACCTCTCTCCCCCTCCCACACCCTGACAACAGAAGCATGCTGCTCGCTTTCACAGCCATTCATTTTCTCACTCTCACTGCTGCGAGAGTAGTTAACTCTTTCCCTGCGCAGAAGACACAGCAACTCTTCTTCTTAACCTCTCTGAGCTCTATGTTTACACACTGGAGGTAATCAGCCATGTGGCGACAAAAATGTACACACAGGACTCAGAATAAGTGGCTTCAGATGCACACACTCAAATAACACACACAGACAGAGACACACACACACACACACACTCAGACCTCCTGGCCGTCTGGCTAATGTGGAAGCAGCCGTGGGAGGTCAGACTAGTTTATGCAGGAAGAAAAACATGTTCTCGCTCTTGGTTAACAAATGAACAAGCACTGCATCTTTCCCCATGACCCTTAAAATGACACTGGAATGAGGAAAAAAAGTTGTTTCTATTATAAAGAGAAGAAAATAAAGGAGAAAATTCTATACATTTTAGAAATGACTGGTCATCCAACAACTAAGTAGTTTATTAGTGATGGTCACCTCTTCAACCAATTTTTTTTTTCTCAACACACAATTTGTTAGTTTTATTATTTGTGTGGTACCATGCTGTAAAACCCTCTCAGAGAGTTGAATTTGAAAATGCATCTCCTTTAAAAGAAATGTACATTTTAAAATAATTACGTACCTTAAGACCCCTGATACTTGTTCCCTTCTGTCGCATATCTAGCCAGTTTTTTTATCTTGTTAACACCATCCTATCAGAGTCAAATGAAGCACAAACCAGACAATTTTTTTGGTTGTAGTCGATTAGTCATTCAGACTATGAATCGGTCATTTTGCACATCCCTGGTAAACAAACAGAGATCTGAAAATGGACAAATATTACTTCCATGGTGTTGGACATTAGCTGATGCATCAGAAGTGTGTGTTTGGGTGGAGTGATGGGCCTGTCATTGCTTCAGGCTCTGTATTCTCCTTCCTCTATTTCTCTTTCTCTTGGTGAGCTGCAACAAAGAAGCCCCCCCGCGCCCCTATGAGCAGGGGAGAGGTGTTAACAGCAGCCTGACAGGAAGAGAGCCCATCTTAAATTCAGCTCTGACTACAGGCGTCAACTATCTGCATTTGTGTACGCAAATCATCCCTTTATAATGTGGATCCATGTTCTTGAATTCATACCAGCACCTCTGTAATACGCACTGTCCCCACACATTTTCCTCAGGAAGTGGTTTATGGCACAGCTGTGCTTCTGATTTGTTCAGAGGGACCTTGAATGGGTCTCTCAGAGCATTGACCTTACAGTCCTGTTAGGGGAAATTAAAGAAAAACTGGTGTCCTGTTGTGTGGATTTAATATTACGCTAGGTATGCAACGTTATAAAATTGTATCATCACGATTATAGTGACCAAAGTTATCACGGTTATTAGTATTATCACATTGTTAAAATGTGCTGGAGATGTTCAAAAGGTATCAGGGTTTAAAGGGACACAAATCCCTTTCATTAGTTGTATATTTAAAAATCAACAAACCGCAAATAAATTGATTCTGATTCCAAAATTACTTTTTGTTTGCATAATCACTAAAACAATAACATTACCAATGATGTTCGGACTTGACTGACAATAGTTTAATAGCATGTTTAAATATCTAATATGAGGTTTATATAAAACTGGTTTGAACATTTACATTTCAGTCAAAATGATAATTGATAAATACATTATTTTATGTATTGTATCTGCTCCATAAATAATTCTAGATCACTTATCTGAATGGTTTAATGTGTAGAATCCACATAAGCTTTCCTCAACCGGTCAAAATCTATAGCTGGGCATGCAAATTCGGTCCGTTTATGGCCAGACAGAAACTACAGCACAGGCTGAATGTAACTAGAGGTCTCTGTATATACACTCACTGACAGCAGGTGGCGCTTTACATGGAAAAGATGAATTACAGCTGTTTCCCGTCAACTCCGTGCAAAAAGCAGTATTGCAATTAAAAACACTTCCTTTAGGTATCACATGGAACGAAGATGAAAACAAAATGCCATCGAATCCTTTCAGAGGTACATTCATATAACTCATATATTCATTTGTATAATTCTCAGCACTCGTTTAAAAATAAATGCTTCAGTTTGTTTTCTATTCTGTTCTATCAGTTTGAATGCTTCAGTTTGTTTTGATATTATATTACGTATATTATATATTTATTTTCCATCCTAACAGGTGCAGAGCTGATACTAACTGGACATTAGCAGTTAGAACACCAGCGGAGGCATGGGACGATAACCGGTTTTAAGGTATACCGCGGTTTGGAAAAGTCACGGTTTCAAAATCACTAAAAATTTCCCGAAATACCGTTCCTGCGGTATGCACAGTTTTTTAAGAGTAGTCAAAGACGGAAGTGCCGGACTCCCTCAGTTGTGTGCAATGAAGAGCGCACGAGTCACACAGCCCCTCCCCGAGCAGTCAGTGAGAGATAGTCACCTGTGTGTATGAGATGATGACCGAAGGAGAATGTGTGTGTGTGTGTGTGTGTGTGAGAGAGACACACTCGCACTCTCCTCTCTCTTTATGTGTATGTGCACACATCCTCGTACCTCACTGCTCCAAAATCTGGGAAAGGTGAACATTCCTGCATCATACTTGGACTGAAAGATCAATGTGTAGAAAGCGAGCATGTCTCCAAAAACCTTTTTGAGCTGCAGGTTTAATGACTGCTTTTTAAATTATTGATTATTATAATTATATATATATTTTTTTTTTTACAGAAATTGTTTTAATTATGTTTTTGATTGAGCTGCAGGTTTAGGCTCACTTTAAGTGACTGTACATTTTCATTTATAAGGATGTTTTTTTTTTTTTTATTAAAAATAATTTATTTTCTGATTATTATTGAGCTGTAGGTTTAGGCTCACTGAAGTAACTGCACTTAATTTAATTAAGAAGAATTCAAATATGTATTTTAATTATTGTTTACAGTTCCAAAATGTTTCTTAAAAATCAAATATATTTTGTTCAGTGGGAAAAAAAAGCTGTTGTTTTCTACCCAGACATTTAAAAATACAATTTTAGACCTGTAATGGCAATACCGTGGTATTTTTATCTAAGGTTATCATACCGTGAAGATCTCAAACCGGCACATGCCTACACCAGCGTGATTGATTACAGGACGTCTCTACAGAGTCATGCACGGTTGACCTGACAGTTAAGTCTCACTGCTTAGACCCACCAGATTGCCTCACAACAGTGAAGAAAAGCAGGATTTTACACTACAACTTCCTTTGTTGGAGAAGTCATGGGAAAACACTAAGAATTAGTGCAATCTGTCCAATCTTTCCCTGACAGACGAAAAACAAGCAGGTCCTGAAAGTGTGCCAGTCATCTCCCAGAAGAAACCGTCAAGTAAAACCTCCACACTTTATTTTCTTCTGTACAGGCCTCAATTTAGCCATCAGTAAAAAGACACTGAAAGACGGTTTTATGACTGTTCTTCAAAATAGAGCTTCATTGTGTCATCCCGACTGTGTTCATATGCTGTTCTTTTGTCAGGAGACCAGATCATTACACAGTACATGAGCGGGAATCCAGTCAAATTCACAAATCCTAGTCAAACTTCACATCTGTGAGAAACGATTCAAAAGAATAATCAGCAGGTGTAGTTAAAAATGCATAAATCATAGTTATTATTGCTCATACTTGGGGTTGGAGACTTATATGCCTTAAACTTTAGTGCATAACTCATTTTGCACCATTAGTGCATTTAGTGTTCCTGTGGCTCAGTGGTAGAGCATTGCGTTAGCAGCACAAAAGGTTGTGGGTTCAATTCCCAGGGAACACACATACTCCTAAAATAAAATTATAGCCTGAATGCACTCTAAGTCGCTTTGGATAAAAGTGTCTGCAAAATGCATAAATGTTACTGTAAATGTCAGACATGAATGTTACCTCAAGTTGTGCTACTTGAGACCAGATGATATTTCGCTTGATGTAATAACTCAAGAAATCCCATGACTTAAAGGAATTGCGTCACCTAAAATGAAAATGCTCTGATTATCCACTTATGTTGATGTCATCGCAAAACTGTATGACCAAAAATAAAAGACAAGAAACTAACCAGTGTGTGGGAAACATGTACTCCACTACACACACATCCTTCTCTGCCTCCATCTACCGAAATGCATTATTGTGCCCGGTCAGGCCATAATGTAGCTAGCAAACAAGACAGCGTTGATTGGAGGGATCCATCTAAACTGGTTTTCTCCTGCATGGTAAACACAGACAAAAAGGTAAACTTGTTCAGAAGCAGCAGCCCACTACTTTTCCAGGAACTGTGATAACATGAACGCTCAGCAGAAATTTGATTTGCGCTTTTCAGGCACTTCGTCAAGCATGAAAGATTGAGCCATTGTGACCACTGTGTCAACACAGTGCCAGGTTGATTTACAGTTTTTCCCCCGTGAGAAGGGTTGACGGTTTGCACACGGTACACAACATCAAGGGGCCAGCTCGTGAAAAGAGACGCTGCCAACTGTCGTGCTCATACTGAAAACAGGCAGAGAAAAATGCCCAGTCGAGCAGAGACAACATTATTACGTTACATCGTATTACAGGGCATTAGCTGGAGGAAGAGGACAATCTGGCAGGATAATACACAGCCAAAAAGAGTTCATCTGAAAACTGATCCCGGGTTTTGAAGCGGTGCTCCTCTACAGGATCTCAGCACCACTGCTCTGTGGCTGACAAACCACTAGCAATTAGCTGGCCTGCTATTAGTTGACCATCTTTATTTTAAGGATTGTAAAAAGCATTTGTACAATAAAACCACAGACAGGCAGTTTTTCTTAAAATAGAAACATGCAAACAAAAAAATGCCTCAAGTCATGCTTTGCTTGTTTCACAAGTCAACCAGTTAGCTTGCAAACCTAAGCCAAACAAAGATAAATCATTTTATTTCACAATCTATTGCATTATTTTATTCTACAGTTTAAAAGACACCCCTGCTGAAGAAAAACAGCTAAAACCAGCCTAAAATGGTTTGCTGGTTTTAACTGGTTTAACCTGGTTTTAATCTGATTAGCTAAGGTGCCCAAAAATCATAAACATCTGCCAACAAGCCATTTAATTCTAAACTGGATTGAAGTAATTTAAAAACATAATTCAGACCACATTCATCAAAAAGTGATTTTACATTTCTAAAACGGCACTGAACATAGTACCCTTAAAATGATTTCCGCCAGTACCTTTGGGGTCCTAGATGGACTTGAATGAATTGTCAGACCGAATGGTTCCTGACATAAGCTCTAAAACCTCATAGCCAACATAGAGAACGTTTTATTTTGCTTATTATAATAATAATAATTATTAGTAGTAAATGCATTTTTTCCCTTTTATTGTCATTACTATAGGAAAGCAATAAGCCATTCAAGGCCATTCATTACAATGATTTTACAACAGTTAAGCACTATATGTGCCCAACAATACCCTGGTAACATCACTCTTAATGCACAGCCCCTCATGGTCAATTGCTTTAATAAGCATTATAAAACATGTACAATCAGGATTGTGAGTCATTGCAGCAGAGCAGAGTTTTTTTATTGCAGAGTCTGCCAAAGAATAATAAGGTCAGATATGGGAGTTCAACGGATGTTCGCTTTCTCAATCTTTCTTCGGAAGACGGAGGGGAGGTGACATATTGGCGGCAGCTTGAGTTTCAGGGGGTTAACGGGGGCTCAGAAGGCAGGCAGAGAGAAAGGCGAACTGACAGTGAGATAAGATTAGCAGTTATGCCAGTGCTGAAGGATGCAACCACAGCAGAAAGTGACAGTTGACAAGAGCAGAGCGGCCGGGTGACCACAGACAGGCAAGACCCGCCGTCTCTCCACCGTACCAAAATAGAAATAGAGTAGCATGCAAAAAAATAAAATAAGAGCTCTCTTTGACTGCATTCATCCATCTCAATTTTTCCTCTTTTCACACCACTTCATGTACTACAAGTGCGACGCACCAATGAAAAACAGCAGAGTAGTAGCTGACATTAAATCAAGATTTGGTCAGAAATGACATTTATATATTGAATACATTTTTAAAAAAAAAGAATTTACATGTAATATATATCAATAGTAGTAATTAATATTATTTTTAATTTTTGTAATGTCCCCAGGATGTGACTATTACATTATTGCACAGTTCCATATAAGGTCTCAATTAATACACTACTGTTCAAAAGGTAAGATTTTTAATGTTTTTGAAATAAGTCTTTTGTACCAGTTTGTATTTATTTGATCAAAAAAAAAAAAAGTAATATTCTAAATAAAATTGCAATGTACAGAAAATGTTTTCTATTTAAAATGTTTATATTTTAATATAATTTAAAACGTATTCCTGTAATCTAAAGCATTTTCCAATCTTCGGTGTCACAGAAAAAAATGCATCCTGGTGTTCAAGAAACATTTATTTTAATTATTTACAATGAACACTTACTGCTTAATATTTTTGTTGAAACTTTTAATACATTTTACGTTCCAAAGAACAACATTTATTTGAAAACAGAAGTATTTTGCTACACGATAAATGTCACTGCCACTTTGATCAATGTATTGTGTCCTTGCTGAATAAAAGTATTAACGTTAAGTGCTATTTTAATGATCTAAGCGCACGGTGCAAGTGCACTCAGGGCGTGTCTGAATCCACTTTAGCTAGTTTATCGACGGGAAAACGGTCAGCGCCCGGGTGCATGGTCTAAACAGGTTGTCCATATTCTCTTAATGAGTAATGGGTGTTCCCTTTAAGAGCGAGTTGCGCTCGTGCCGAGGCAGATTCGCTATTTAAACGGCAGAATTTTAAGGTGCATAGACTGAACGCGTGCGTCTCCAGAGACAAAAAGGTAACCCAATTCTGATACACGCAATGACCATCCATTATGACATTTTGTACATTTATGTAACCTAAACAATAATTTTCTTTTACACTGTAATCATTTCATTTTTTTTATGTTTGGCATGTTTGTGTGCTGCTGCGTGTCCGTGTGTAATAAGCAAAGTAAATGCACATTGCGGACCCACCCAGAGGCGCATTTCTTACTAATGCGCTCTTTAAATAACAAAATATTGCACTATTGACTTTAGACTAGGTTTGAGTTGGTCTATGGCGCAGTCTATTTTCAGTTCCTCAAAATAACAACGCACCAACAATGCACCTGAAGACACCTCTTTTTTTAGACCAGCATGCCCATGAGCGTACAAATGGGCACGAACGCATTTGTTATTTAAAAGTGTCACAAGATGTGAAAATGATAACTGCGTTGGGCTGAAACTCTGCGCATTACGCCAGGTGTATGATAGGGCCCTAATACTTTCTCATACACCAACCCAACACTTTTCACACTACAGCAAACATGTGATGTCAAATAGCCAGATGTCATTTAAAAACACACAAAAGAATAAAAAGACATGAGATGAATACAAAAGTAGGGAAAAAAAATGAGTAAAATAGCTATAATAATCATTTGAAATGGTGACTGTAAGGCTGTTTCGAACATGTATGTGCCATTATGGTGAGTAAAATTAATGGAAATGCGTGAAACTGTATTATACACATTAGCCATTAAATATCACACCGCGGAGCAAAAAATCAATACAGGTCTGAGAGGAAAATAGATCATAATGTGAAAGCCTCCCATTTAACACACACACATCACAGCCAAACAAAGCATCCGCTCTTCCTCCAACCAAACCAGATTTTTTAGTCCGGATTAGGCTGTGTGGGTCTCAGACAGGCAGCCAGGTGTTAGAAGCTCGCTTAAGGCGTTTTTAAGATCAAACTAAACCCATCTCACAAGCAGGTCACTGCCCAAATCGCAGCAATTAACAAATTATTTTCACCTCGTGGACTGCGGTTACTTTCTCACAGAGGATTCCTGTCAGCAAGGGACAATAATGGATTTAAAAGTCAAAAAAAAAAAGGTGAGTAGGAAAGTAGGCCAGTAGAGCAATCAGTGTATGTGAAAAATGACGACGTGCGATATGAAAAAGATTCCTGACAGGTGGGAGGAAAAAAACACTACATTCAACGTTCTCTTGCATTCTGTGAATATGATTCATGGCGTGGAGGGGGAGATTTCACATTATTTGGTTATCAGTCAAATGCAAAAACAAAACCGTAAAATGATGAAACCTGAGCATTTACATCATTTTGATTACAACACGGATAGCTACTGACTTGAAATTTTCAAAGGCAAAACCGTGGTGATTTCCCGCATCTGTGCATGAATGAGGCGGCAAGAAAACAGAAGAAGTCGCTCTTTTTCTCCTCGCCCGTCACTGAGACTTTCCACAGGAAGAAGCCAGCGGAGAATCTCAGGCCCTCAACAGACACTAAATATGAGACTATGACTAATTTGACGCTTCAGTAAAATATTCGCAAGAAATTGTGACACCATTCATTCCAGCTAAAACACAGCAGTTGAAATAAACGGCTGACTAGATCTGTGAATTCTACCTTGTGTGTGTACATTAAAACATGCTTACTGGAAACATGATGCCGTCACTCAATATTACTGCACTTACCGTGTCAGGAGTGGTATTCTTTAATATGTCTATGCTCATAAATCTGTCAGCGCATCTGCGAGCCAACTTCACCTCGGCTCCTGCCAGTCTGCCTGAATTGAATTATCTCAAGTTCTTTAACGGGGTTAACTTTCCTACAGGTAATGTTTTGTTTTAAAGTTCATCTAATTTTAACCAATTTCACTTTTTGGCACCATATGCATGGATTTTTTTAATAACCTTAAAGACGTTTTAAACCAACAAAGCAGTAACACTTTCGTATAGGGACCAATTCTCACTATTAACCAGTTGCTTATTAGCAAGCATATTACTAGCAAATCAGCTGTGACGATAACCGCATAACCAAAGTGTGGATGCGCTGTCCTTAAAGAAAGTTCAACTTGGACTGGAAAATGGCTATTTTACTGATAAGAAACCGCTGACCCGAAACATGTCTGACATCTCTTAATGGGACACAAGGTCTTCTTTACAGGGTCAAGAAGAAGAGAGCAAGTTAAATTGTTCGCACCAGAAGTTTCATGAAAAAGTGATTTCATTTTGCAATGTCTAAGCCAACGGTTTTGTTCATATTTTGCATATAAATTTTGTCCCGGTGTGTAAATATCTGCCTCTCTTCTCATTAAATTGTTATTCTCTGCGTGGTAGCGCCTACATTGTTCATAAGCTACTGTGTTGACACGCAAAAGGTTACAATCTTTCAGGGAAGTTAAATTGTTCGATGAAAAAGTGATTTCATTTTGCAATGAAGCGATATTTTGCATATAAATTTAAATGACATGTCTATTTTGCGACACTTTTCCTAACATTTTTGTACAACTATAGGCCTACATTATTTGTAGGGTTTTTTTTTTATCTCTGCGACACTTTTTCCTATTGTGTTGACAGCAAAATGTAAAACTAATTTGATTCTGGACAAGACGTATGAAATAAATAGCCTACAAAAATTTATTTTATGCAAACTACATTTTTATTGTACGGTTTATTTATTATGTATATATATACACACACCTACAGTCTGTATTTTGAAAATATTTATATGTATATGCATTTATATATTTAATATTATATATATATATAAATAATATATAAACAATTTTCTTAAATTTATACATGCATGTTTGTATTTATATGTACATAAATATACACCGCACACATACATATATTATGTAAACAAAAACTGTTATTTCGAATGCAATTAATCGTTTGACAGCACTAATTGAAAGTTAGTGGGATCCAATGTTGCTTTAGACCTCAAATGAAACAAAACAAAAAATGTGCAACACACTTTCCTTTTGTGTTTGACAGAAGAAGAAAAAGTCACGCATATTTGAAATAGCATGAGGGTGAGTAAATAATCAGAATTTCATATTTGGGTGAACTATTCCTTGGCGTTTTTGCACTGTTGAGTACCTGCATAAAAACAGACGGCATTACGCACTAGCATTTAGCGCTAAAATGCAAGTACAATACAACAACAACAATACAAATTAAGCTCAGATGAGCTACCCCACCACATAAGTGCCCCCTACCCCTGCAAGTGTGCATTTGTGTGCGAATGGGCTTCATTAAAACAAACCTCAATCGGTCTGGTCAGTAAAGCTCCTGGGCTTTTCTCACAATAAGCGTTTTGCTTCGTTCACACGTAAAAAAAAAAAAACACTTGTGGATTTGTTGCGAATATCTGATTCATGAGTGAGCAGTTAAGAAGCTTGTTCTGTCTCCCCAGAGCAGCCAGAGCTCATTATGAGCTCTCAGCGTCCGCCGAGCACCACTATTTTCAGACACTCAAGTGGTAAAAACATAAATAAGAGAGAGACGCCGTGTTCTGGCAGCGGGGTAGTTACTATGGAAACCTAGAAGCCAGACCCCTCCAATGGCATAGTGCATGTGTGATCAATGATCTTTTTTTCCAAGACAGTTTTTTAATCCCTATGGAGATTTTAAATTATACTTTCAATTGTATTTACTTCTAAAGTGATTGTTTGTTCCGTGCTAATTAATTTGAAACGTTTGTCTAGAATTAACAGTAAGTAGCTCATTTAGAAAAGCACATTTCCAACAGGGCAATAAATGTGAGAATTGGGAAAGTTGTTTGTAAATGCTATAATGTTGCATACGGCCGCATGCCAAGAGGACTGGAACCGATGACTTTGATTAGCGGATTGTGGTGTAAAAAGTTATTTAAATTCAGATCACTTACAGAGCTAACCATTAGTCACCACGGCTGAAATTATATCTGGAACTAGATTTAATGATATTATCTGGATCCTGTAAGATTTGTCCTTGACTGTCAAAAGGTTTGTGGGTTAAACAAGAGGCTGTCATTTAATCCATGCCTTTCAGCGACTAAAACCAAGTTAGACACCGGAGATCCTTGCCATGAGGGACAGCTTATGTTTAAAGACAATGTAGGCGCTACCACGCTAGGGGTCGACCGATATGTGTTTTTCAGGGCCGATATACCGATTATTACAGATCAAGTAGACCGATAACCGATATTTTGAACCGATATACGTGTCTGGTGTAAAAATGAAAATGAATGCCAAAATTAATAATAAGAGCTCTGACAAAAAAAACTTTCTTTAAATGCTTTTAAACATGTCTTTAATTATGAAAACTGTTAATAACAACAACATTAAATAAACAGTAATATTAATAATATTAATAATAACATAAGTACAGAGATCACCCAGAAGCATTCTGTAAACATTTTGTAAAAACTTAAATTAAACGTATTTAGCGTATTGTGTGATTATTCTCAAAAAAAGTTGTAATAATTGTTGTAGTTGTATTACGTATACAGTAATATATTCGGCTAAACCAAACTTATATTTTGACAGGTTGCCATGAGGACCTTTTAAGTTTCTGTAGCCTATGTATATATGATATGACGATCGTCTTACTCAAATGAAACGGTCAAATGCTCATAAAGTGACTCCGAGCAGTTCTGGGGATGTTGTTCATGTATTTATGTCCTCATTTAGTGAGACGCCAGACGCTGAAAACACCGCGAGCAGCACGCGCTTCAGTATGTGTGTGTGCAGTAAATGAAACCGCACGTCTGTGTCATTCATTAACAGAGATGCAGAACATGCAGGATTCATATTTAAATAGTGTTTTTGTGGCTTAATATTTATAGATACTAGTCCATAGCGTGAGTCGATTTAAGTGTACTGACCTACTTTTGATTAATTCATCCAAACTTCGACACATTCCGCGTTATACGGTAAAGTCCATTATATGACTGCATTCCGCGATTCCGCCCGCATTTTCCGCATCGCGGACATCATAGGTTATATTGAGGTGTTTTGCAACTTCAGCAACGTCTGCTGCTGCTTTACCTTTGAGAGACAACTGATGCGTGATCACTGACGCAGCTCCAGTTAGCATGTGCTTTCGGTGTGAGACTGCCTTCAGTTTTCCGCGTTGATTGGTCGGACTCGTGACTCCCTTCATATCAGATGAGCGGTGGGCGGAGATTGCTCTCAGAGATTGAGAGATCGCCTCACTCTCACAGAGTGTTGAGCTCAGACAGGCTGCATCGAGCCAAATAGTGCATTTAAACATTAAATAGTTTCACCTGTATTATTTATTCACCAATAAATAATGTCACCTGTAAATAGTATGTTTGTTTGCAAAAAAAAAAAATGAAATTATCGGCAAATCTGTTTTTAAAATGGCCGATATCGATAATCGGTAAAATGCTTAATATCGGCGCCGATAATCGGTCGACCCCTAGTTTATAGTTCTAATCAAATCCTCATTCACCGTGCAATGTGTTGTGGGCAATATTAGCCGTTAGAGTGTGCATTGATCTGCACTTCGAATTCTAACCGGAAGTAGAAGACCATCCGGGTATCTTTGGCATACTTTTTTAA
This sequence comes from Schizopygopsis malacanthus, assembly GCA_027474115.1. NCBI lineage: Eukaryota > Metazoa > Chordata > Actinopteri > Cypriniformes > Cyprinidae > Schizopygopsis > Schizopygopsis malacanthus. The sequence continues at coordinate 2,660,801 of CM049879.1, forward strand.
ACATACTATAATTTGGGACATACTAATTCTATTTTCGAATACTATTTAGGACGGATAGTATGCGAATTGGAACGCAGCAAAAGTCTTTCCACAGACCAATTATATGGAGGATTAAAAAAAAGAAAAAGGATAAACAACGCACATTAATGGCAAATTACGATTGATGTCATTTTAACGAAAGAAAGAAATGTAAAGAGTTAATAAACGCTAAATTGCTTCCTATATTGGTACATTGTCAGAGAAAAAAAATTGCACCTTGTAGAGAATATACAATATATATTTGTATTTATACCATACACATACCATATATGCCTCTAAAATGTGCATTTTAGTACCTTAGAGTAGCTATTTGTATCCTTAAGGCACAACTATTAACCTTTTGTACACCCTAAAAAACTTTTTGCACAAAGGTTAAACCTTTTCGAATCCTAAAACATGGACAAAATGCCAAAGTTGGACTTTAGCTAAAAAAATCGATTGGTGTCTAAAAAAACAGACCAAAGTGTATTTGTAATTATGAAGTATGTTTACAATTTAAAAAAATACAACGATATAAAATGGCAAAAGGCCCTTTTTGAAAGTCACACCCAAAAGTGTACTTAGTGTAAACAAGATGCTATTCATTGCCATTTACACTTGCGTACAAACATTATCTACAGTATTTACTCAGTGTAAATAGTATCTATCTTCTATTACGCTTAGTGTAAATAATTGCCGTCCAATATAAAACCCATAACAGCACCCATTTCATAAACCAGTCCAAAAAGAGTAAAACACTTTTCAAACTTCAATCACAATCAGTTTCCTGTAATTTTATGTGATCTATATATAGCTCAGTCACACTGATGTGAAGATGAGGAGGATGAATTCTCAAAAGTAAAGCGTTTGCTGCAGGAGAGCATTTCCAAAGTTTATTTTGCCACTATTGAAAAAGCAACCAAAAGAAACAACCAGGCAGAACATTAAGCGGCATCAAGCACGGCGGTCTGGCAATCCAGACAGGCCACAAAACAAATGATTAATGCTGTATATAAAGCTGAATGCACAGTGTAAATAGTTCAGCAGTGGTTTGCACTGTACTGATGTCTTCACAACAATGCAAGAAGATACTCAGCCAAACAACACCTCAAATGTACAGATCTGATACCCTAGGTCTAAAATAGTAGCTCTGTGCATGATAAAGCACACTTACTGTCATGACAAGTCAAACACTACATGACTGAATGTCTTGCTAGGGCCCTCGACACTAAACAAAATGACCAACCCCAGTGTCAGGCCTATGAGAGGCCCCACTGGCCTCTCCTCAAGCAGCTGAACTTGCACAAAAGCAGCCACATGGCTCCCAGTGGCACGCATCTCGCCAGCTAATGAGAGATGCAGCACTGAATTACAAATGTTCTGGCAGGAGGGTTTAGCGTACCCAAAGACACTTCCATTGCGTCGCTCTAAGGGGGAGGTCTTCCATCTAAAAGCGCTCTCACTCACACACACACGAAAACCACAGAGGCTGATTTTTAAAAGCCTGAAATGATTACGTATAAGCCACTTCCTCATTACAGTAAATGTTTTCAATATGGTTGCTTTCACAGCGCACGAATCGATTCCAGTCTGCACCTGATCAGTGCATTCAGAGCATATTGGATAATATACTGCAATTCCAAAGACTAATGGCGCAATGACACATTCAAGCAGACAGAGGAAAAGACAAAAACACCTCCAGAGAACTCCAGAGCATCATGGAGGGGAACACAGTTGTGAAAGGGAAGTACCACTGCCAAGCGGTTCTGCCTGTTGCTGCCACGTCTTGGCCACATGTCAGCATTCACGACAAATCCGTGAGGTTACCTTGCCTTGAGCCAAGTGCAAGCAAGACAAAACACAAAGGAACCGAGAAAGCATGTCTGTAAAAACAACTTCAAAAGGGAACAAATCTTTGTACATCTTTGATTAACCAATTCTGGCATTACCCAGGTTTTAAGATTTAATACAAATGACCAATACTAAAGAATACTGCTCCACTGAACCTGAGGAACTCACAATAACAATTTCCAATTGAAGAATATAATATTTTTGTATTTGTCACATACACAATTATACAGAGTATAACAAGCAGTGAAATGTGTGCTCTGCATTTAACCCATCCAAGTGCACGCACACACTTGGAGCGGTGGGCAGTCCGGGGAGCAGTCGGGGGTTCGGTGCCTTGCTCAAGGGTCTCACCTCAGTCGTGGACAATTACTGCCGGAGCCGAGATTCGAACCCACAACCTCGGGTTACAAGTCCGACGCTCTATCCATTAGGCCATGACTGCCCCCTAGTATATAGCATCTTAAGCAAGAGAAGGAGTTTTTCATTTCAACGCTTCTGGTATACCTTTGATAAAATGGAAAAATGGTGGATACATTTGTAGAGTAAACCCAGTTTAACTTCTGGTCTTTAGAAATATCTAGTTCTACCCCCTTGAGGTCCAGATCTAGGCCAAGACCTAACCCCAAAATCTAGACACGGTCCAAATTTGGTGCTTTATTGCAGCAGTAAAGAGACACTTTGTACAGCATCACAGACAACTGTAATTCTTACAACAAATTTTCTATAAAAGTGAAAATTGCCACTTAAGTAGATTCTAGCAAATGTTCTGAAATAGTGCTGACCTGTGGTGAAGGTCCTTGTTACCTTTATGGTGTGGTCACGTGTACCATTGTACAACAGATTTTTTGTAAATATAGTAATTTTAATGGGAATCCAAGCGTCTAAAATTAGCACGTGTCTGAAATGCAGATTTCGCAATGGATTCAATTTGGAAACAGATTGACCACGCTGACTAGCAAAAGGCAGTTTGACAGTGAATTCTGTGTGAGCTTTGCTTCACACATCACTACACTATTGACAACAGTTTGTCAAAATCAGAATCAGAATGAGCTTTATTGACCAGGTATGTTTACACATACCAGGAATTTGTTATAGTGACAGAAGCTCCACAGTTCAACAGAATGACAGTGAAAGGACAAGACACAGACAACAAAAGAACAATGTACAAAACGGCAGAAACACAATACACAATACAGACAATTATGTGAGAGGTCTGATATGTGCAAATTTGAAATGAAAAAATAAGCATGTGTGGTGAATAAATAAGTGTATAATAGTGTTGCGTGTTACATGTTTAATATCAAGTGTTCATGAGATGGATTGCCTGAGGGAAGAAACTGTTTCTGTGTCTGGTCGTTCTGGTGCTCAGAGCTCTGTAGCGTCGACCAGACGGTAACGGTTCAAAGACGGAGTGTGCTGGATGTGAGGGGCACACTATTGTATATTGTACTATAAAATCTCACTATTGTGACAGCAATTTCAATAACGCCGGGTGTTCACTGAAGATTTTGCCATCATAGGAGCTTGCAAGTGTTTCTTTTCCCATTGGGAGAAATTGTTGATGTTCTTATGGTCGAGGCTCACATCGTGTGAGAAGAACGACGAGCCGAGCATCTTACAAGCACCGATATTTCTTAAACATGTTTAAAAAATACGGGAAACTGGCCTGATTTTGGCAAGTGTGTAGGCTCTCCTCTATTGCCAAATCATGCACAACCACATCACATAGGCTAGATCTATGTATATTATTAACTCTTACTACTAGGCACCCCCTATACCGTGCACACACACTGACATACACACTCTTGTTTTTATTGAAATGAATGACTGTGCTATTTTTTGCTGTTCCCCAAATCATTTTAATTTTTATATCCAAAGCTATAGCATCAACATTGAAACCTCCATGCTTCTGTGTTTAGTGCAAAAGCTCATGCAAGCGCCACTCTCTCGGCGTACAGTCATGCCGTTTAACAACGGACTTGACATGATTATCATCGATTCGCAACATATACAATGGTTCACAACCTCCCAAGTGTCCGAACTTGCACATTGAGTGTCCGCCTTAACCCAAAAGCAGACCAACACTTCACATTTTTGACCCAAAACAATACATCAAGTCAGGAGACATAGACCAAAGCCACGTTTAAGCGGCTGTTAAGAGTTCTGCTGATACAGTCTGTCTTCCATCAACGTCTAAGCCTCTCCAGTGCATGATTTACACCATCCACCACACCGAAGGAGAAAGTCTGCATCTAATACTTTGCCCTCTTCTGCTCCCTCATCATTTATACAAAGTACAGAACAGAGGAATGAAAGGCAGGGAGAGAGAACATTCTTTCTGAGCACAACACTTAAGCCGTACCACTTATCAAAGAACTGCAGCACCTGTTTTTATGTCAGCAGAGCAAATTTCTCGCATTACGTGGGCACATCTGCATTCGTAACCGCCCGTGCATGTTTGCTGATGTGGGCATGCGTCCTGTGCAAGCAGACACACATTGACCAAGGAGCTAGGCACTTTTGAAGGCTGGATCACATATGATTGTAAAGGTCGATAAGCAAAAGGTCACATTGCATAATGCACCAAGCCAGTGACACAACAGCCATAAAGGAGAAAGGCAACACTTATCTGTTACTGCACCAGGCCAGATTCTCATAACAATGTTGTGAGGTGAAGCATCGTATCAGAGGACTACGTCAAGAAAAATTCCTTGTGAAAAATTAAAAGGATAACTATAGAATTAATAAACAGCCACTCTCTACTGAAATGCAGTTTGGTAAAAAAAAAAAAATGTCTTGTGAACAGTGTGAACACAATGCAACTCTAAAGAACTGCATACACACATTTACACAAATGGATGCGCATTAAAATTATGATTACTAATTAACAAACATTAAAAATAGGTAGATGTTCTCCTAGTATCAATCGAATATGCTATTGCTTTCCTCTGATGTTTCTGATTATATCTTTTGCAACTAACTTGTTTAATAAAATTACTTGTCTTGTGTGCTTATATCTATCAGAAATAAAAAGTAATGTTTTCATCATAGCAGCATTTATATTAGGGCTGCACGGTATATTGCATGCGATAGTCATGCACATCTTATCAGTAAAGACGGTTCTGTGATTAGCTGTTAAATCTCCATCCCCTGCTTTCAGATGGAGCGGCATTTAATGCACAGAGCCGTAGATCGCTGACAAGCTACGCAAAATCACGTTCACATGCTATTCATCTGCAATTCTAAGCGCAAATTGCGTAGCTTGTCAGTGAACTACCGCTCTGTGCATTAAATGCCGCTCCATCTGAAAGCAGGGGATGGAGATTTACTGCTAATCACAGAACCGTCTTTACTGATGAGATGTGCATGACTAATCGCATGCAATATATCATGCAGACTTAATTTATATTATTCTGTTTATATGATGAAGTCAGCCAAGTCACCTTTATAGTGCTTCATTCAATGCAGATTGCATGACAGTAATAAACAGATAAATAAGAGAATCAAGAACGGAAACTCTATAATCGGGTTATGTAAAAAAAATGTATCTAATCAACAGAGCATTTTAGAGTATTGAGAGAGTGTAGTCTCTAGTAAAGTTCGTGACCCAAAATTAACTCAGCCCTTTTATAACAGCTGGCCTGCTGAGGTATGATCCTAGAATTCTGCCTTGTCACATCCTCAAAACCATTTGCATTAAAACACAGGGTTAAATGAAGCGCAGTGGCGCTAGAGGCAGGCACTCAAACACAAACATACAATCTCTCACATGCACGCATGCAGAGCCTCACAGCTTTCTCCTTACAAATGGACGAGGTGCCTGCATTTACATTGTAAAGCTGGAGGACTCCGAGCGGGGGAAGGGGTCAGAGGGAGGGCTCAGCGAGCCTTGGCCCTGCTCTCTATTTTTGTTTCCAGCTTTTTTGTGTGCCACACACTGCAGTGGATTTTTCAACTTGGTCCTCATCAGTTGTACGCCTGATGAAACAAACATTGACAGCTTCTTTACATTTGTAAAGGCCCCTACAGCAGCTGTGCCTATCTCACCACACATCTATGAATCAGAGCCTGACCCCAGCTGGGCCTGCAGAGAGAGAGAGAGAGAGGTATAGGGAGAACGAGAGAGGAAGAATAGCCATGGGTAACCCCACGTTCCCCCCGCACCATGTGCCATGTTCACTTCAACAGAACAAGAACACAAACGCAAGCCCCGGCTGCTTTCATCAGCCAAAGTCCTAAATCAAAACCGGCGTAACTCTTCGCTCTAAAAACAGCCCTCAAAAATAATTATACAGAGAAGTTGCTTCAGAGAATGTCAGGTTGAGAGAAGCCATTAAAAGGAGGCTCGTCTGAAAGCAGAAGTGCCTGCTTGCCCCCCCTTCTGCTTTTCACACACGTCTATCAATCATGGACGGTCTAATTGCATTTCCTTGTTTGCTCTTATTAACGTCTATTATCATATTTTTTTCTCCCTCTCTCGTTTTCCACTAAATGAATTTTAATAATATTCACAGCACATGTGAAGTAAAATAAATCCCCTGCACTCATGTTCCAGGGGATATGGTTGAGCCAAGCATGTATAACTGTCTTACGCTAATTAAGGGGAGGCTGAATCCATGGGGCCAAGAGTTGTGCAGGCCCCGGGGACAGATCCTTCAGGTTGTTTTTGTTGTTTGCCTGACCAGATTTTAGCACAGCTGCCAGCTCTGCACAGATGTGACATGAACAGCCATGTTCTGAACAGTTCAGGTCCGTTCCACACGCTCTAGATAGAGGATCATGACCCTAACCGTCCTAACATGTGGTCAGTATGAGATAGAGCAGATCCCATCAGACATGATAAACATACACCGATCAAATTAACACTATTCTATTAACTGACCACATTTAAAAATGGGGGGAAAGACCTAAACACAAACAGTCTTCATATACTTTTTTGATTAATTTACATTTAGTAGCCTACAAATCACTAATATTTACATATATGGACACAACAAAAATATGGAACAATCGAAATTTTGAACAAAGCTTAAGCAGAGATACACATTTTGTTATTACTTAATATTGTATTAATTCTTATCCTGACAAGTTTTTTTAGGAAGGTGTTTTAAATTGATAGTAGCACAATGGTTTGTAACTGAATCATTCTTCTAAGTTCACCACTTCCCTTGTCAAAAAAACAAAAGTAATTGCGTCACTTTTGTGGGCTGCTGTAACAATATGATATGTTGCATGTAGTGATGACAAAAAAAATACACAATTTCCAATCACCGTTATGGAAAGCGACAAGATGTCATGGAGCTGGAGCTTTACCGATAATGTGCGTGGAAACTGCCCCCGTGTTGCGTCATCCTAAGCCTACCTCCCAATGTTTGTTTCAATCCTTTTCACCTGTTGCTGAACTAAAAATATCGCCAAGACATACACGTAAAGATAACCCCAAGGTAGCATTTTAGTTTTTTGGGGGGTCTATGAAGGTACGTGACTAGCTAGTTCACGCGGCAGACAAAATTGGTTGCACAAGCTAACCCTTTCACGCGCCGGCGGGAATGTATTTCTTGGCACTGGCTTGGTTTGACAGGAAAATAAAGTAAGGACAGAAGCAATGGAAGATGTAACAACAGTCTCGCAAACTACGACACAAGAAACTACAGTAACGCGCTTGGAAATCGCGAGTCAGTCGGTTCTTTAAGGGTTAACTCGTACGGTGTTTGCTTGGCTGTCTCCGAGGAGACTCGGGCTTTTGTTATGGTTGTCTTGCTTAATTCCGCTCCTGAGGAGAGTAAATCACCAGCCAGAAAGTTCAAGCCACATTTAGCCCCCAGTTCTCTAATATAACGTTACAACGACAAGTTCGCCGGCTGGTTCACTATTGGAGAGACGGTAAAATGGTCGCTTTCCTTTAAACTCGAACCTCTGCAATGCGACTGGATATATTCCACTATAAACGACATATCATGCGCTTAATCGAATCAGTTGTGTAATATTACTATCGGTTAACATTAAAAGTTTCAAATCTGCGCAAACAATAATACATGCAGAAACTCTCTGAGAAAAAGCAAACAGAAAAGTGTTCAGGCACAGAAATACCCGCAATACTGCTGCACAAGCTTGTGTTTTCGAGTCGGGTATTTTACTTAATATTGTACAGATTGTGAGGACGATCAACTTCTGAATCTTAAATAAATTGACTTTACATCTGCCACCAATTTTAGCCTTCGCAGTCGTCAAGGGCAGAGGAAATGCTTACATTGTTACTTTCTAAACATTAAACTGCTTACACGAAGAAGAACGAGTTACATCCGAGATAAACAAATCAAAGACGCCGGGGGAGTTGGGATAGTTGCATTTAGGACCCGTATTCCTGCAGAATTCAGTTCGGCTAAACATATCCAGGAATAAAAGAGGGCGATATGGTTGTCCTCGCGGCTTTGAGACGGAAAGCAATGAAGAGCAAACAAAGCCATGATTCTGTTCACAATTAACGTGACGTTCTAACGCTGGAGTTTGAGCACTAACAAACCCAAAACAAACAGGTTTACATCGAGCTGTTTAAGCGAACATCTGTCCTGCAAAACATACGCGTTTCCAATGAGGATACCAGGGAAAAAACGAGGAAAATCTGCGTTTGAGCAACTACAGAGAACATACTTGAAATAGATTTAAGTGAACATTTGCGCCTCGTTTTCAAATCCTGACTAAACACAACAAGAGATCACCAAACCATCAAAGTTTACGCTTTTAACATCGGCATAAGCGCAAGACCATCGTACAAACTTAAGGTCAACCGCATGCAAACGATCAATACTCACATATTTCTTCTGAATGATATTCCTCTTAGGTCTTTCCTTGCTCATTCTGCAATCCAAAATGATTTATTGTTAATGAGAGAATCGCTACATGAATGTTCTTCCTGCTTCTCTTCTTTTCCCGGAGCAATGCGATTTAAATCCCCTGTAGTTTGCTTGCTTGGCTGTGCAGAATTCCCTCTTCGATCGCGTTTGATTCCTAGCACAATCAGGGATCCACCGCCAAGGGTAAAGGGCAAAACAAACAATCACATCGGCATACCATAGTTAAAACCATTCGTCACGATAACTTCCATCAGTGCTGTTCATCCCGGCTCTTTAAAGCATGTAGGTTCATTCAAGTGAGGGTGTCAATGTTCGGTGGTGAGTTACATCTTGTTTTGAAAAGGCTTATCAGAGGATAGGATGAAATAAATACGATTTAAAAAAGGAAAAGGGTTCGTGGTCCGTTTTGGCTGGAGCTAGCAGACGGTGAGTGAACTCTCCAGCTGCACCACGGGCTCATCTGATTCTGAACACAAGGCGAAGCTTCTTTCTTTAAGCAGCCTATCACGCTCGGAGGTAACTTTAAAAGGACTCCGGCCTTTAGGGAGCGTCGCAAAACGACCCCGCGTGCAGGGACACTGAAACGAACAATACTTCAAAGTTACGGAATATCAGAACTGCATGGATTCAGCGGGAAGAGAGGGCAATGTTATCCATCTCCGAGGGATTCGACACAGAGCCAGATTTAGTTTTTAAGTAGCGTTACGAAATCGCACTGCGTCCCTTGTCATACGCTCATCTGCTCTCTAGAAATGTTTGTGTTCGTCGTGGGGGGAAAGAAGCACGCGGTCTGTTTCTTTTCTCAACTGTAGGTCATATTTAAACCGTTTGGACTAACTGTTACAAACTAGTTTAGCATTGAGTGGCATCTACCTAACATAGTAGTGTGTAATATTACTAGTATTGCAGCTACTAAATTAAACACTACATAGCATGCACATTTTCCCAAACAGTTGCTCGTTAATTAGATGACATTTTTGACTGTTTTCCCTGATTTTGTACTTCTATATATATCTCGGTTAACTCTTGGTTGAATTTTTTCAGGATAAGATATAACAAATAATGCCAAGCAAACATTGCCAGTATGTTGGCATGCGTCTAAAGACTCAGTTACTTGTTTTTTGTCATATTTGTGTGTACTTTTATCAACTAATGCTGATTTCCAAAGCTTTTATGTGACTACTTTGAGCTAGTGTTGAGTATCATTGAGATACTATTATAGTTTTTATTAATATTTTGAACCGGTTATTATTTTAATATCTTCTGTTTTCATTTTAGTTTTATTTGAAGTTTTAGTGACTTTTTTATGTCTATATATTTGTGTTTTAGTTATTTTAGTACAACAATTTCAAGTAAAATTAGAAATATTTCCTTTGCAAGTAGCAGAAATAAAACATTTTGTATTTTATTTTATTTCAGTTAATGTTTATTTCATGTAAGTAATTTAAATGTGTATAGTTTTAAGTAATTCCTGCTTGGAGCCTGTCTAACAAGTACACATATTTTAAAAGCATCGGATTTCACAATTTGAGGGTTTTTTGTCAAAGATTGAAAAAATTGATAAACTACAAAGTTGAGTCTTTTAGTGTGCATTAGACCTTAGGTGTATTACACTAGCACACTTCTGGTAATTGGACAAAAGTTAAATTAATCTTTAGAAATGAGTCACGATCAGTTCTTGAAACAATGACAGGAATCTGAGAAGACTGCGTAAGTGATTCACAAAAACAAGTTTGTCACACAAAACAGATTTTTTCACATTTTTCGTCATCATGGGTTGTGGTGGAATAACCCAAGCATGGGAACAAAAACATGACAGATGAAGAAAAACCTGGCATTTATCTAAGCAGCGTTAACCATCTGTGTGTGCATGATCCAAGATGTTAGCTTGCAACTCAACTGCTACTTTTCTAAGGTTATGATGATACCTAAATGTGCATATTATAAAGTGTTTGTTTGTTTTTAGTGCATAGTTGCCTTTAAGTTTGTGATCACAGGCCCGAGAGCTTGTGTTTAACCAGTAGTAGTAACTAGTAATGGACCAGTTTAGGAATAATCTAAGATCTAATGTTTTATCATTACTGCGTCAGTGCTGTCTTAACGTGTTGTGGATTGAACATGTCTGTGTTGGTTTAGTATTATCGTTCATACTAGTAATATGAGAAATGTTATTCATGCTGTATATTTGTTGTACAAATCCTGATGATCAAAGCCTCAACTTGCCCATTAATTGCATGAACAGGGATCATTGTGGATCGATACATAAAAGATGAATAATTTAATTTCAGCCAGTGTGTTTTACAGGTATCATGTATCACATTGCATCGTTCAGCCTTCCAAATTCAAATTTAACACATGTAATAGTCTTGGCAGCATGTTTGATCAATAATACATTGTAGGGGGAACATAATTACATGAGTAGTTCTTTTAATATTTATTTGGATGTGACACCAGATACAGGGAGAGAAAACAGACAGAGGAAAAGTGAAACATAAGCACTTCCTGTTCTTGCAGCAGCTGCAATTTTGCCAATGCAAACGTTTCTTGATAAGTTCCATCAATCATCCTGGGGCCTGTACCGTGATGGTAGATGAACAAATTCAGAGTTATAGGATAAGTTTTGAGTTGACAACCAAACCACTCCAATCTGGCTTTGTTGGTACCATGAAGCTGATCATCAACTTTCTCTGTCTTGATCCTGCGTTAATAAGGCACGTGCACCCCAGTGTCGGGGGGGTAACGCATTACAAGTAACGTGAGTTATGTAATAATATTACTTTTTCAAGTAACTAGTAAAGTAACGCATTACTTTTTAATTTACTAGAAAATATCTGAGTTACTTTTTCCCCATTTATTGATGACAGTGCGCCGTGTGAACATGATCTTACTGTAGATCTAATCTAGACTAAATATGAATGTGTATTAATTCATCCCACTCGCAAAAAACAGATTCAGTATTCATCAAAATGAATTAAAACAGTGAAATACAAACTCAGAATATGACGCAGACCTGCAATAATTAAATATGTTGAACAACACAAATATACCTAATCTCATTTTATTACCCGATGTGTTTGCTGACCTTTGATGATCAGTTCAATCATACTAATAAGCAAACATTACTTTAGATAAACTAACAATTGTGCTTCATTGTTTTTTATTGCTGAAGAGTGTTGAACTTCTCCTGTGTTCTTCTGTACAGACGTGATTTACTCGTCCTTCAGTCTGAGGTTTATTCATTACACTTTTTGGTGTGAAAGGCTTTTATATTTGCTATAAATATAACTTATTGTATTAAAAACAAACAATCAAGCCCTGCTCATATTTAAAAATTAACGCGAAAGTAACGCAAAAGTAATGTAACGCATTACTTTCCATAAAAAGTAACTAAGTAACGTAATTAGTAACTTTTTTAGGAAGTAACGCAATATTGTAACGCATCACTTTTAAAAGTAACTTTCCTGAATGTGTGACATCAGCGGCGAACAGCCAATCACAACACAGAGCTAGTGTGACTCACTTCAGCGAGATTCAAAACTCGTTTGTTAAAGGTTAAGAGATTAAAGAATATGAGAAATTTAAATGCATTTCCACTGAAGCACTTGTCCATGAAAGAGGACAAATAAAGGAAATGATCTTGCTCTATCAGTGCAGTCACAAGTGAAACTTCTTCATTTAATTGATATAGTTGTAATATATAGTGATAGAGACTCAAACATGTAAGGTCACATGTAGCCATTTTCAAAGTGTCATCTATTGATTATACCACTTATTTATATTACATATGATCTTAAGTCAAATTTAGTTTTTTTATGGAACCATTTATAGAGACATTAGAGAGAAAAAACATCATGAGAATATGGAAGAAAAAACTGTTGATTTTTATTTAGAAACCCAAACTTAATAAAAATGTGATATAATATTAATTTAAAATAAATGCTTTATAATAATTGTTTAACTAAAAGAGCTTGTGTGTAATGGAGCAATAATAAAATAAATCATATTACATAATCATGTAAATTATAATTATCATTAAAGCCAGATGATTCTTTTTTAAGGTACTTCATAGTGACCTTTAATTTGTAGGAAGATAAACTAATTTGTTGTGTCAGGCATGTGTCACTTTCCTCAAATCTGATTGGTCCAGTTTCAGTTTGAGATCTCTAACCCAGAACATAACCTGCCCCGGAGCAGGTTACCCGTACAGTGTAAGTTACTATGCAAATGAACGCAGCTAAAAGCCAAGCCACTTTCATGGTACCTAAAACCCAGGATTGGTGCAAACTAAACTAAATTCCAAATAGGGAACTAGTATATGGTTTCACATCAAATCAATTTCACCACTAGTTATTGCATGCGAGTACTAGTTGTAAACAAGTGCCGTTCTGCTGTAGTAACCCCTGTAACACATCTTCCAATGTGTTCAACAATTGGCAACAGACAATGTTGTTGAAGACAATGTTGTGTCAAAATGTACACTGTGGTTTAAAATAACTCAAAATTGTATTGCATAAATGTGACCTTAAAAGCTGATACTCGCTGCCAGCTGTCAGTCAACTTACATTTAGTTACTCCAGAGGTAAATCCCTTATCGTGAAGTCTTTTACTCTTTTTTTATGTAATCATGCACCATATGAGCATTCTTTACAAATTCAGTTAGCTGTTTATTGATCATGGTGTCATATTACTGTCTGTAATTAGACAATACATTTAAATACAAAAAAAAAAGTCATATTGCGAGGCAAACCGTTGCTTTGAGATACATGTTCAATGTTTAGGTTTGAGAATGATAAGGCTTCCTTTAAATACAGCTCAACTTTTGTAGACAGCAATCTCTTGCATTTCGTGCAAACTAGTACGTCTCTAGTTTGAGGAACATATTAATGGACTGTAAGCTCAGCACATAGAAAAGGAAATATCCAATGCAACCACAACAAGAACTACTGATGTGTGGGAGAAAAACAAATTGGTTAAGTATTTGGAGAAGACGAGTCTCAAATGCCCTTGAGGTAACTGTCAACATTACATTTACATAAAAGCAAAAATTTCACATGATAATTATAATGACTTGGTTATGAAATACACATTTTTTTGTGAAAATGTCGGTGGTTTTCTGGCTGATAAATAGGGCTGTTAATTAAAAGGCATGAAAGATAACATTAGACTTCTAAATTGAGTATTGGCCCAGTCAGCTGAGATGTCTTCATTTTCATTCTCATGGGAATGTATTTGAGTGGGAGGATTTTATATGGCTGTCTTTTAGAAAGAACTCTGTTAGGGCTTGGTGTTTCAAGAAAACACTTAACCCTTAAAATCCCTTAACCCTTCGGCAGCAAACAGCAAAGCTACAGTATAATTCCTACTAGATAGCACAAATCCGGAGAAGAATATTCAAGAATCAAATATACGAAAATGTAAAAATAAATAATTGTTAAGCCGTGCAGAAAATTCCCTTGTTTTCTGCCCACCACCTTTGTCACAGCAGAGATAAATGTTATTTTAAAGGTTGTTTTTGATTTGCTGTGGTCTCTAGGGCTGCCCAGACTCTGTTGTGAGTGACATTTAAACCCAACTGAATCAATGAGACAGACTGCTTTGGGCATCTCAGGTTCCACTGCGACAGAAACAGCTATAAGCGTGCACACACATAGTCACACCCAGAGGACTTTACTACCAGCATTCTGGTTGCAGCACGTTGCGCCTTAGTTTTTTTGTCTTATCAAAAGTTGCCACCGTGACACTGCACAGACCTGGTAATCCAAAGCTTAAGAGTGGTGTTACTGCTTGTGTGTGTTCACGGTAGCTATAGCCACAGGGCTCAGTGAAGGACAAGCCAGCCATTGATTAAAGCTTTCGCTCTTGATAGAACTAATTGTGCGGTGAGGCTGAGCAGACTGGCTAATTCAGGTTGATGTTTGCTGACCGGGAGCAGGGCGAATTACAGTGACTGAATCAAGATTGATTTATGAGCTAAGCATAAAATCTATATTCATGTTAAAAGATTAAATTGAAATAAATTGCGGCATACATCAGGCTCTCCTTGAAGCACAACTTTTTCATAGGGAAGTATGTCATCAGTATTTGTGGCTGTCTGTAATTAGACAATAAATTTAATTTTTTTTAAATGTCATATTGCGAAGCAAACAATTGCTTTGCGATACATGTTCAATGTTTAGGTTTGAGAATGATAAGGCTTCCTTTAAATACAGCTCAACTTTTGTAGACTGCAATTAGAGGGTAAAGCTGAGATGGGAGTTGTTTGTTACTATTTAAAGTCACTTTCCCTCAGAAAAGCAAAAACAAGATGAGTTTTTCTGGTGTGTAACTGTGCGTTCACACCGGACGCGGCGAGAGCGTCAAAGAGGCCGGAAGTCATTCATTTTCAATGAGAGCCGGCGGCGAGAGCGGCGCGTTTTGGACGATGAGAGCGTCGAGGAGAGTTGAAATCAGGTCAACTTTATGGTAATGAGCTATGACGCGGTTGGGCAGCAACCAATCAGAATGTAGAAATCATCCGCTTGAAAGGACTCCAGAGAACGCAGCCCGTAAACTTTGGTTCCGACCACATTAGTTCCCAAGCAAAATGGAGAAGAATTATCCATTAACCAGAAGTTAATTATTGCTGTGGCGGGTTTCCCGGTCATATATGACGTGCCCCAAACGCAACAACTTGATCATCCATCGTGATGTGAATTTGATAAGAAGGCGCGCAACACTGGTGACATTTTCCCGCTAAAATGTTTGTTTTTCAGCGGGAATTTTGCTCAAAACAATGCAGAGGCTAGTAAATGTCTCCTATAATGTAGAAATTAATGTAGCACCTAACCATGAACACAAATCCACACCACAAAAATGGCTTTAATTGGTTTATTTAGTTAACAAACATGTAAGTTCTTTACATCGATCAATTTCTCACTTTCACATTTAAAATATTTAATGAGGTTAACTTATACCCTACTTGTGGTCATTCTGCACAAGATCAACAAGCTTGTTTGCTTTGCGGCTCCTTTAAATACAAGACAAGCATACGATCTACATCAGAGCGTCCACAAATCTTTCTACAGCGTTGCTGGCAGGGCGACATTTGATGCTCCGGTGTGACCGCACAGTGAGAAGGTTAAAATCGCAATGATGCAGTGCTGAGACTGAACTCAGTCTCCTTTCGTTAAAGTAGTGTTGCCCCTCCCCCTTTACCCACCCCCTGCGCTCAACTGAGACCAGTCAAGATCAAACACGCTGGGTTTTTACAACTCAGCCCCACAGCACAGGCGACTCAGTCGCAGTGTATGATAACTGGACATGTTAAGTAAGAAAATCTCCTCTGGAAATACGCTCACCTTGGATCCTTTCATCTGGTAAATTAAATGTAAACATTTGCAATTGTGAGCTACGGTTGCACTGCAAAACAAAACAAGGCCTCTATAGTACAGTATGTGAGACATGCATTATATTACATGCACTCGTAAAGCCATGTTACAATATAATTATCAGAAAAATAGGGCGAAGGAAAAATCCTTCACAAAAGTCAATTTACCAAGTATATTATTGATGGGACTTGGGAAACATAAATCACAATTATCTACATATATAGCTAATATGCAGGATGGTTTTGATGTGTAAAGAGGGAAGTAGTGGCAGTTATATCTCTAATGTTAAATCCTCTGGGAAAACAGCTTGCTAGTGCAGTCTCCTAGAAACAGTGTAACACGCCTTTTATGAAGAAAATCACTTATGACTCAGGCTCAGCTGACATTCTGTAAATGTTCTGAATTATTGCATAACTAGACAAATAACGGAGGGATTATTGTCTAAAGACATAAACACACCATGTCTTAACCAGGCACAATGCAATACATTTCTAGTAATGGCGAGTAATGTATCTACATGTTGTAAGTGTAAATGCAGCATGGTGTGGCAATCACAGCCAGTCTAGTATATTTAATATTTAATATGCAATAACGACGGGTTCTTCTTAACCAATATAACATTCTTCTTTTAGACGAATATAATCAGGGTTATATTAAAAACTGCCCTGGCTCTTCCCAGCTTTATAATGGCAGTGAATGGTGGTCCAGATTTTGAAGCAAATAAAGTGCATCCATCCATCATAAAATGTACTCCACACGATTCCTTGAGGTTAATAAAGGCCGTCTGAAGTGAATCAACGCATTTGTGTAAGAAAAAATGTCCTAATTTAAAACTTTCTAAAACATAGTCTCTAGCTACCACTAACTGTTGTATGCACGTTCACAAGAGCTTACGCTACACCTATGTCATCCGGCCGGAACGCCACTCTCTCATGAATGTGCGTACTTTCTTTATATGAAGACCTGTATTATCTTCCCGGAGCCATGTGGAGCTCTTTTTATGATGGATGATTTTATTTTGCTTCAAAATTTCGGCCACCATTCAATGTCATTATAAAGCTTGTAAAATCCAGGACATTTTTTTTTTTAATAAACCAATTTTTTTTTGTCTGAAAGAGGAAAATCATATACATCTTCATATACATATATATATTCAGGGTGAGGTAATTAGAATTTTTGGGTGAACTATCCCTTTAACCCCCCCTCATCCTCCATCAACAATTGATTCATAGCTCCACAAACCTTGCATTCATTTTAAAGTGCCACACCTCAAACAACAACTGATGCACAGACCTGATGCCAAGTCACTGCCCTACTTTAATTACATTTTTGTTACTCTTGGATGTACGTCACAATACAGAAAAACAGATCTGTTGCTACTTCCATTTCATCAGGACTTAAAATGGAATAGATGCATTTGTTTCTCTATGGCTTTCTTTCTATTGATGCAAAATGTTACTTTTGGCCTCATCTCACCAATAGCAGGTGAAATCGAGTAAAATGTTCAATGTTCAATTCTAGGCCCGGTCAGGAGATGTTGTTAGCAACAAAGATGAAGTTTTAATACCACTTTACCATCTGTGACCTTATAACTTCAGCCACTCAACTTAACAGAAGCCCCACCGTATTATCTCTGCCAGATTAATGAACAGATTCCACCCACACAAGCAACGGGACCGGCTGTCTGTCAGGAAGTATTTTGAGCCTGTAAGAGTGACTCATCTGGGTCAGATTGTCCTACAGGTGGGTGTTTGGGTGAATGGACCCCTCAGCTCTCCCAGTCTGAGCCCAAGTCCTTTCATGGCCCTGGACACCTGCATCAGCCACAAAGGCCAGCTTGAGCTTTTGTTGGAGTTACTGGAAAGAGAGAGTAAGAGAGAGAGAGAGGGAAAGGGAGAGAGAATAAGGGGGTTGGGGTGTTTCTGACCTCAGCCATAAAGAAACAAAGTAACACAAATGGGCCATGGGCAGGCCACAGCTGGAGAAAAGAGTGATGGACACCAATGTGGGTGGTCTGAGAGGAAAAGAGAGAGAGGTAAAGAGAGGACTAATGACTAGAACAGCCAAGAAAACCTTAAAGTACAGTACCTGATAAAACCTTTTATAGGCTTCAGGGCCAGAAAACTCCAAGTCAAGATTAAGAGTGAGAAAGTATAGTGCAAATCACAGCTAAGAACAAATTGTACATTCGTTACACCATCGGGTCAGTATAGCACACAGTATGGAGAGGTACCCAATTGATGGTGGAATACTTTCACATCAGCTTAATATGGAGAGACAACTACAAGTAAGCCAGTTGTAGGTGGATTTCCTTGGAAAGTGTAAACACTGCTGTGCTATCAAAACATTGCTCTGTTTGTTTGAGTATCCCGTCCAACCCAAGAAAGCAACATTGACTCAATGACATAAAGTTGTCATGGCAAGGCAATTTGTTTTCCTGACCAATGGCAGGCTGAGAAAGTATTCAGAATAGCAATACGCTAAAAGCCAATCAGGAACAGCATGGCAACATGCTGAAATTAAAGGGATACTCCACCCTAAAATTATAATTTTGACATTTTTTCAATTGCCCCCCATGTCGTTCCAAACCCGTAAAAGCTTCATTCGTCTTCAGAACGCAATTTAAGATATTTTGGATGAGAACCAGGAGGCTTGTGACTGTCCCATTGACTGCCAAGTAAATGACATTGTCAAGGTCCAGAAAAGTATGAAAAGCATCGCCAGGATACTTCATCTGCTGTCAGTGGTTTAATCGTAACGTTATGAAGCGACGAGAATAATTTTTGTTCAGAAATAAAACAAAAATACCGACTTTATTCAACATTTAGGCATGTAACGTCTCCTCTGAGTCAGCGTAGCGCCATTTTGGAGATTATCCCCTGTTCTCAAAATGCGTATACTCTTCTGTATCAGCCGGGTCAAAAGGGTGCGCTGTTTGCGGTAAAATCAGAGCGTAAATCGAAGAAGAAGACTCCTCCCTGTGTCGAGGCTGATACAGAAGACTGTATGCATTTTGCGTCCAGAGGATAATGGCGCTACGTTGACTCAGAGGACACATTACATGCCTAAATGTTGAATAAAGTCGGTATTTAGGCATGTAACGTCTCCTCTGAGTCAGCGTAACGCCATTTTGGAGATTATCCTCTGGACGCAAAATGCATACAGTCTTCTGTATGTTGAATAAAGTCGGTATTTTTGTTTTATTTCCGTACAAAAAGTATTCACGTCACTTCATAACGTCACGACTGAACCACTGACGGCAGATGAAGTATCCTGTCGATGCTTTTCATACTTTTCTGGACCTTGACAATGTCATTTACTTGGCAGTCAATGGGACAGCCACAAGCCTCCCGGTTCTCATCCAAAATATTTTAAATAGTGTTTCCCGAAGATGAATGAAGCTTTTACGGTGACATGGGGGTAGTGAAAAATGTCAAAATTGTCACTTTGGGGTGGAGTAACCCTTTAAGAATTTGTTCCCATATTCATTTAAACTGTGAAGTACAATGAGGGAACTACCAATGAAGAAGAAAATACAAAAGCAGTTAGTTGTAATATTAATTACACTATATTTGACACTACATTTAACTCAGTAGCGTCAGATGTTGAGCAGCCATTTGAAGACGGACTGGATACAAATGTTTAAGTAGGTAACAAGGTAAAACCTGTGTGCTTCTTTCTTTCTGTAAGAGACATTTAAAACGACGTTTGAATTCAACTGTTGCCTTCAAGCAACAAGAGAAATCATGTTAATTAATCCTCCAGGATTATTAATGATGGGTCAATTGAGTGCGTTCTTTGCGAAGTATAGTTTATAACCCTCCAGCAGAATAGGGGCATTGACACACAGGCCAATCCTCCCTGTGTTTCTTTTACACAGAGCTTATCTGAGCAGCACGGTTTGCATAAAAAAGTAATTATTGTGGGAGGTCCTTTTCATTTGCATATCCTCAGGGCCCTTGTAATTTAGCTACATATGTCCTTTTTCGTATAAGCTGCTTTTTCCCTACTCTCTTTCACTAAAATAAGAGTTGCTTTTTTTGGGGTACATGCTCTGTTTGTCTCGTCCACTGTGGAGGACCAGCCTGATTTGCAATTGAAAGGAACTGATTGTACTTGAACTAACTGAATAAGCACAGGGTTGGTTTGAAGAGAGGACATTGGAGAGGAGAGGTGTTTTTTTATGTGCGTTGTTTTATATCCGCCTGAAGCTTGTCAGTGTTGAGAGCCATCCGCGCCATTGGATTTGTGAATCTCAGATCTCATTGTGACTTTCATAAGCATTCTCTGAGCAAAATGGTGGAATTTGCACCTCAGGTGTTGGCTGTGGTTGTCTGCAAACTTCACATTGTCCACATTTAGTTAAGCTTGACTTTTATGAGCATCTGTTTTAGGACTTTGCCAAGGCCACTCTTGATGGTTCTGTTCAAATAATGTATGTTAATTGGATCAACTATTGTCTTTTAAACTGATTTCTGTGGGACCTTTTCCATATGGATGTAAATATTGTAAAATGTTAAATGGAGTTTAAAATGAGAAGCAAATGTAATTTCAGAAAATGAATGATTTATGTTTCACAATCACTCTCCTTGTCTATTTATTGGACAAACAGATGGTTCTGGACCAAATACTATGAATTAATCCAGTTTAGTCGGGATTCATAATCAAAGCAGTTTTTGATACAGTCACAGTGTTTACACTTTTCAGGGAAATAATTATCAATGACTTACATTAATTAACTAAGTTTGGCCAAAGTATTTCAAAATCAATAATTACATTTTTCATCCAAACTACCCATTCATCATTTATAAAAGAGAATTAAATTAAACAGCGGTCATAGCCTCTGAAGTTCTGGCTCTCTGTAACACTTCCTATCAGTTACAAGTGGAGCGTGAGGGTTATTTGCCTGTAAAATGCAGTTTTGACGTACCATCAATCATCATAAGCTCATGAGTGGATGTTATGTGATATCGCTTTGTCCTTTGCTCCAAAGCATTTCCATGTTTTCACACCATATTCTAAACCAAGCTCATTAAAGCACGTATCAGTCTACATTTATCAGGTTTTATCTTTGTCACAACACCCCAAAGAGAGAAGATGGCACTGAATACAAATTGCCATCTTACTTTCTACTCCCAGTCAGTATGGAAGGGATGCTCCAGATGCTAAATGAGACTGCAGTAAGCTAAAAGGTTAACAAGAGCCATTTTATAAAGTGCTTTCTCATTTTTCTGCCACAAAAGCCCATAAACATCCTCAACTACAAACTGTGATTATGATGATATTAATTATCATTACTTTCAATTAGAAACGTGGCAAGCAGACCCATTCGTTCTGAGGCAGAGCTCCCTGCAGAGAAGAAGGGTCTGCGGAGCGTCATTAGGCATGGCGTGATTGCACGGTGCTCTACCTCGCCTCACGCCCATTTACAACTAATCAGCATCTCAAGTCCATGACTGCCAGCAACACTAAATAAAAACTCAGGAGTCTAGCAGTGCACTGCATAA
Organism: Schizopygopsis malacanthus; assembly: GCA_027474115.1. Lineage (NCBI taxonomy): Eukaryota > Metazoa > Chordata > Actinopteri > Cypriniformes > Cyprinidae > Schizopygopsis > Schizopygopsis malacanthus. The sequence continues at coordinate 2,682,398 of CM049879.1, forward strand.
CATGGGGGTGTAAAATGTACGTGTGTGTGGAATTGATGTAATTAAAGGGACAGTTGTATTGAAAATCTGTTTTATATTATTTACTCGACTTCGTGCTGATTTATACCTGTATGCTGTTGTTTTTTGTGGACTGAAAATGGAAAATTAAACAATCCAAAATTAAAAAAAGTAAGAGTAGTCTGTGTGATTCATGCACTATATTCTGAGACTTCTGAAGCCATACAACAGATCAAATATCTTCAACTCTTCTCCTGGGTAAGGCTGAACCAGTCATTCGTAAGTTCTTACTTAAATTGTAAAGTCCACAGTAGAGACTTAGTAACTACTAGCTAGTTTGTAACTAATTCTGTGCTTAATTTGTTCACACAATATTTTCTTGAGATATAATGTAGGTAGTGTATTAGGTTGTAAGCTCTTAGTGAAGTAACGCATAGCTGATAAAATATATACCATCATTGATCCAGTAGTAGCCTTCAAATTTGTAAGCAGAAGTTGTGTGGAAAGATCACTTTGAAATTCACAGGAAGGTGTGTTGAAGCAAGTTAGAAATCAATTTAGCAGGACAGTGGGTCTCCAAGAGCAGGGTTGAAGATCTCTGCAATAGACAACAGTAATACGATTTATTGATAAAAGTGGAGTTTGGGTAGAATCGATGGATTAGATCTGCTATGCTGCTGATGGCATGAACTCAAAAGTACAAGGTTTGCAGACTGATATTTACAGACATGGTGTTTTGCAAGGTTAAATTAGGGAGAACCCCATATCAGATTTAGACAGGTGATACTGGGGAGGAGGAGGGCTAAAGGACATTCTGAATGCACAGTACAGGGCCGGACCTGGGGTGCATTTCCCAAAAGCATCGTTAGCTATATGGTCGTTAGTTCCATTGAACTCCAATGGTAACAACGGAACTTGGGACCATAGTTACTTTTGGGCAATGCACCCCAGGTCTGGAATAAATACGTTTGCATAGATAGGAAAGAGAGATCTAATGGCTGCACTGCTGGCTTGAGTCAACCAATAAGCTACTTGTACAATTATTTATTTTGGAATTACTGTGAACTTGCTGTATAGAAAAGAGCTGCTAAAGATTGTTCTGAATTTTTTTTTATTCATAATAAAGTTAACATAATAAAAATATTGGAATGATAATTCCAATATTTATAAATTATAAATTAAACAAATTATCCCCAAAATTACCAATTAGCTTTTACTACAATTATTTAATTGGCAGAGAACTCAAGAATTCGAGGCTCAAAGGAAAATCCAATTTCTCCACTGCGAAACCATTTGTTTATGTTTATCTCTCAAATGCAATCATTCCGACATAACTTTATTAGTGCCACTCGAATATTCAAAACTGATTTCTTTCTATTCTCTTGCTCAGCTATTCACTTCCGTCTCTCTCTCTCTCTCTCGTTACTTTTCAATCCCATCTTGCACTACATGAAACATCCATCTCTGTCCATGAAAAATGGAGCGCTCATGAATAGTTTACAGGCTTGTGGTGGGGTTTGTGTTAGCGGGTTCGATGTCGAGCTCTCCAGCAGGGAGTGACTGCTCTTAAGCGTAAAACAAAGGGAGGGGAGAGGAAATGCTCATCTCCAAGCTGCCTTTAACACAGTCAAGTGTTAATGGCCTAACACAGGACTTGCTGCCTGCCTCATAATGAACTGACGAGGGTGTAGAACAGAGGGTTTGTGTTTTCTGAGCATTGGTGCTGCAGGTGTCAATTGAGAACTTGCTGGTACTTGAGTATGTAATTGGTGAGCGTATGATAGATGAATCATCCTGTAGGTCGGATCTGTGGAGGTTTTTCTGCCTGGGAAAGGAAGGAATTGACTTAGCGTGAGTCGATTCATTTCTGAATAAGGTTTGTGGGAATGGGCCAGTGCAGGCTGATAGGATCTGTGAGAGGGTTGAGTCACATGCCCTCGGTGTGCTGTGATCGGTCTGTGTAAGCGCTGCCCACTGCAGTGTGTGGTGTGCAGAATGACATGTTCATGACAAAGCTCCCACCTCCTCAGTCTAATCAATATTCTGCTCCACAAGCAGTCACACACATTCATCAGCACACACGCTTGCTTGATTACTCTCGCTTATTCATTCCTTCAATTACATACTCTCTCACACGCTCATTTATTCACTCACTCGCTCACTCATTTATTCAATTGCTTAGTCATTCATTTACTCATATTTTCACATGCTCATATTCTAGGGGTATAATGATATACTCCACAGTGTGGTTCGATACTGATTTCACATTGATACTCATTATATTTTAAACTAAGTCAAAGTAAAGAGTGGTTAAATTATGTAAAAAATGATTTTGAATCCACATGCTATACAGAAAAATACTCTTCATAAAAAAACAAAAATGCAAATTTTGGTATTACGTCAGGGCAAATCCATCCCTGACGTAATACCAAAATTTGCATTTTTGTTTTGTTCAATCCCATCTTGCACTACATGAAACAATAGGCTTGGCATAGTCTTGGACCCAAAAGCCCAGGACAGTGGTGACAACAGAACAAAAATATTCATTGTTCTGCACAGCTGGAAACAAGGGATTATGTACACACATACTCTGTCAGTGTTTACATACATTTGCATATTACTACATTAATCTTTTTTTTAAATACCTTTAATGGCATCTAGTATCTAGCATGTCTGATGATTTTTTTGTAAATTAATGTATGCTCTACATTCGCATCTCTGAAATGGAGGTAGTCAGGAATGCATGTGACCACATCGCAGTTGTATTGGAAACTCTCATCTGTCCTGAATGTGTCCCAGACTGAAGTGAAGCAAGGTAAAGTATGGAGAACCCCATAGCAGGTGTAAACAGGATGTTCTGGGGAGGAAGAATGCTAAAGAAAATTATCATGATGCACAGTATTGAGCTGGACCAGGTCAAGAACAATAAGGTTGGGTAGATGGGAAAGAGAGATTAATTGGTACATTAAAAATAACATTATTTGGTGTAATGCAATGTGTTTATGCAGTCTAAGGTAAAAAAATATATATATATTATTTTCCACATACTGCACATTATTGTTGCTCCTTTCTGAAACGCATCGATTTTTACAAAGCTCATCGTTCTGCGAAGCGAGGTGTGCTCTGATTGGCCAGCTATCCAGTGCGTCGTGATTGGCCGAATACGTCAAGCGTGTGACTGAAATGTTACGCCCCTTACCGTATTGTGATGCCGTGTCCCGGCGATGACACAAAAACAATAAAACCCATTATAAACGAGGCCTTTGTTGATCCAGTGTGTACATAATTACTGATTATAATGACTTATACTGTCTTTTTACGTCTCACGTTGTATCGCGCCGTGTAAACATTACCATGTCTCCATTTGTGATTGGTGAAAGTTACTCTACGCTGCTCAAAACTCGCATTTGAATCGTCAGTGGCAAATTCTTTAAATGAGAAAACATAGTTTCAGGCTGTGAGTCAGAAGCGGCGGACTGTCCCTGCAATGTTGGAATTGCCCCATTTTATAGAAACAGTCTTTGTGCAAGCCAGCATTGTAGGCTATACTCTCCTGTCAGATTCAGGAAATACTCCTCCGTAAAATGCGCTTCACACACTCTAATATTTGGGTTGGACTGTTCTGGAACAGTGTTGTTAATACAATTTAACCACAGATCTCTAGTTGTGTCCTCTTTTGGAAGCCCAAACAAAGTACTTTCGCTTTCACAACGAAACACGGCATCTCCAGGACACGGCGCCGGCGGCAGCAACAATAAAACAGGGAGAATAATAGTTCTGCCTTCTTTCATTGCATACACATTTGGGCTGTGCTTTGCATATCTTCCCACACCGTGACATAGACATGTGAGGCGTGTTTGAATGAGCCGTTTTAGGGGAGCGTGGCAGAATCTTAACTTTTATAAAGAATATCTCTTTGGTTTTGAGACTTTAGTATTTGTAACTTCAGGGATATTATCTATGCACAAATAGCTTGTAACACTCCAAAGAGAAAGGAAAACTTGAAATCGCATCATATGACCCCTTTAATAAAATAATGTAGGCCCAATTTTTATTCGTAAAATCAGTCATTTGGCATTATCATGCTCCACAATTTGCAATTCCTCCACTGTATTTTAATGTATTATTTTAAGCATTAAAATAGTATATTATAGTTAACATCTGTTGTTAATGTGTGTTCTTTTGTGAATGGATTAAGGTGAAAATGGGGTCTAAAATGTTTTCCGATCGAATCAGTTGTAGTGGAAACTCGTCTGTCCTGAATGTGTCCTAGACTGCCGTTAGGCTCCACTTTGCTGTTGTCCACTCACCACTGAAACAAAGCAGACCAAAGCAAGTGATTCAAATTTCTCTGCATTTAACCAAAACACATGGATTATGATTGAAATCGCAGCTGCCCTCCTGATCTTTTTCAAGTACTTCCTTTGCAGTGTTAATTTCGCCAACGAAAAATTTTCATCAACGAACCTTTTTTCTGTGACTAAAGGCCAAAGTATCCTTTGTTTTACGCGTACATTAGCGTATGCACACAGTCGTACGCGCAGCCTTGCAAAGTATACTTAATTTGACTCGTACGCGCACACAGACGCATGCGCTTTGCGCCAAATTGCAATAGCGGGGTCCATAGGGAGCAGTTATGAAGATTACTGTGTGACGAAGGACACGGAAGAAAAACTACATAAATCCAGGGGTGCGCGTACAGTACACGTATGACGAAATTAAATGAAATGTCATAACTTAAAGTTAGTGAAGGCGCGATAAGCGGAATCACGCTGATAGAAGTGCTCTCTCTCGCGCACGCTCCACTTCAGTCTCATACAGCGCGCGATCAGTTCTCAGCGCTCAAAAACACACACACAGCAGTCCAGATGTCTATCATGTAACTTAGTAGAGTATCTCATGTAAAACATGAGATTATGGTTATGGTTATGGTTATGGCTTATGGTTATGGTTATGGCTTGAATGAGTGTAAACGTGTATGAAAACTGAATGTGTGTGTCAGTATTACATGCATACCTTCCGTCTTAAAGGGACAGCGTTCCTAAATGAATACCAATCTGTGTCATCAATGTTAACCAACAAAAGATGTTAAATAAATTTACACTTGTTAAGTAAACCTACTGTATCTGAAAAATGTGTTTAATTTGTATCTCTTTTGATTTTTTTTTTTTTGCTATTCCGTTTTTTCCAAATTCAATCCTTGATTCAAATTTCTGGTCTAAAGAGAGAAGAATTGATGACTATATTTGTTTGAAGACTACATATAAAATAGCTACCAAAATAAATGTTGTTAACTGCAGTTTGACTAAAAGTTGAAAAATATGCAATGACTTTTCGTCGACTAAAACTACGAAAGACTCAAATGTGACTAAGACTATTAAGCATTTTTGTCTCAAGATAACGACTAAGACTAAATCAAAAATGCTTGCCAAAATTAACACTGCTTTTTTGTAGTGTGACACAGTTTTACTGACATGGGACGCTTCCACGAAAGTGATGCAGAGTGAGACAGAAGTATCTCGACAAAAGGAGATGCATTTGAAACTCATGCTAATTCCAGGTGTAAATGGTTATTGGATCATTAAAAATGCATATTCATACCAGGTGGAAACAGAAAATAATGTATCATTGTGACCTAAGAACTTGTAAGCAAAGTTTGGCTTCCTGGTGGACTGATTAGATATCTACCTCTAGATATCACCATACTGCGAAGTTTCACTGATTACGAGCTTTAGGAAAAACTTGATAATTGCAGAGAGGTGTGTTTGATCGGGGTTGGACTTGAACTTGGCAAGTAGGTAGATTTACAGGCACCCCTGCTGTCCACCTGCCAGTCACATTTTGGATGTCTCCCTTATCCGACCCATCCTTTTCAGATCTTAGAGTCTCTGCTAGTGAGCTGATGGGTTGATTCAGGTTTGTTTGATTTGAAAGAGTTTGAAAATGTGTAGAGTTGGGGTACATCCAGGAATAGGTTTGGGAAATACTTCACCAGACCACACTTAAACAGTCCCTGGGAGTGCAATTAGTGCCATGAAGATGCATTTATGCAGCTGGTTCTCTGTCATATCAAGCTCGCAGAAGGTCAAACACTTTTTCCCAGTGTCCAGAATTTTCTATTTGGCATGCATCTGTGAGAGTATGTGTGTGTGTGTGTGTGTGTGTGTGAGAGTGTGTGTGTGTGTAGGTGTGTGTGTGTGTGTGTGTGTGTGTGTGTGTGTGTGTGTGCGTGTTGTGTGTGTGTGTGTGTGTGTGTGTGTGTGTGTGTGTGTGTGTGTGTGTGTGTGTGTGTGTGTGTGTGTGTGTGTGTGTGTGTGTGTGTGTGTGTGTGTGTGTGTGTGTGTGTGTGTGTGTGTGTGTGTGTGTGTGTGTGTGTGTGTGTGTGTGTGTGTGTGTGTGAGAGAGAGAGAGAGAAATAGAATAAAATAAATGTTTGTATGTGTGTGTGCATCCTCGCTGGTTTGCTCGGTTGAATAACTTTTTGTCTCTCAGTCTGACATGTCTGATTTTGGCAGTCGAACTCCAAAACTCTTGTGTCCTGGATGAGTCAGATTATCTAACACTGCCCATCTGCTTCTCAGGGGTTAATGTGAGTTGGCAGATTTTGCCGATGTTCGTTGGGTGGTAGAGAATCAGTGGTATGTGAGAGGCTTGGATTGGTTCAACAACAGTCGTGAAAGGTCTGAATCATAATGCTGTCAATGTTCTCTCGATGTCTGACGGTGATGCCAGACCTTTGCATTTCACAGCGTTTATAGCGACGTGAGATGTGTCTCTGCTGACTCAGCAGTTTGTCTATGAACTGCAGTAGTGACAGACAGTCCTCTAGAGTTTGTATGTGTATTGACCGGTGACTGCTACACCTAAGCCTGAGAAATCTGTCATACCTCTGAAGTGTAGTGAGCTTGAATAGGAAATCATGGTAGATTTTCTCACAGTGTCACCAAGAGTTCAGACTCTAGGTGCAGTGATGTTGTTAATAATGTATGTTCCTTAACTTTGCTTCATGTGGGAAAGGAATGTGGGAAAGGATTTTTTGGATATTTATTTGTGCTTATGATTAAGGCTTGAACAAATGCATTGGAAAGCCGTAGTAACCAAGTCGTATGCATGTAGTGATGTATATCCATGCATTTCCTGATTTGATTTCAATGCATAAGCTTGATCCAATTTAATTTTTAATTTTAGTTTAATTTGAATCTTAATAAATTGGGCATGTTTCTGTTAAAAATAATATAAGTTATCTCTCTAATTACTCACTGCTGTTAATTAAACAGAGAGCCTTCTAATACGGTACATTTAAAAAAATATATATTTGTATTTAAAAATGTCAATATTTAAAAAATTGCACATTTGATGTTGATTAAGTGCCTGACACTGACGGTCATTTGTTTGTGTATTGGGCTATGCCGGTCATGTTATTGCACACAGCTTGTGCAGATAAGTTATTAAAATGATGCATACATACATTATTTATTTATGATTATTTTGGAATGGGGAAAATCGATTTTGGGATTTTAAGAATTCATACTGTTCAAACAATCATTTTTGTTTGAACAGTATGAATTCTTAAAATCCCAAAATCGATTTGCATTGTGCATTTGCATTGTGCATAACTGATCTTGATCAGTTATAAAAACAATACTTTTGCCCACTCCTACTGTACATTTATACTTGTGACGTTTGTGAAAATGTGTCATTAATTTACTCTGCTGTTTGAGGTGTTTTAATAGAAAATACCAACATAAAGAAAACAGTTTGTCAAGTGATTTCATGGACTCTTTAATCGTCATCTGTCTAAATGCACCTCACATTAGCTAATGTTTTAGATCCTGAGATGTTGTGTTCCTGTTTTTGTGATCATGAAATATGTGTGTGTGTTTATAGTGATGTGTGAGTGTGAGTGTTATCCGGTTTGGCTGGACGGGTGTTAGCCAGTTTCATCCCAAATCTCCACCCAACATAGCTGCTGCCCAGAGATTAACTCTACCACACACACACACACACACACACACACACACACACACACACACACATGTTGGTTTTTATGGTTTACGGGGACTCTCCATAGGCGTAATGGTTTTTATACTGTACAAGCTGTATGTGCTATTGCCCTACACCTACCCTACACCTAAACTTAGCCCTCACAGGAGACGGTGCATTTCTATTTTCCCTCAAAAAAACTCACTCTGTATGATTTCATACGCGTTTTAAATTATGGGGACACTGAAAATGTCCTCATAAATCACCTTCTCCTTGTAATACCTATGTTATACCCATGTCATTATACAAATTTGTGTCCTCATAAACCACATAAACATGCCCACACACACACACACACACACACACACACACACACACACACACACACACACACACACACACACACACACACACACACACACACACACACACACATACACACACACACACACACACACACATCCTGTCCAGCCCTGACTTATGTATTCATTTATCTGTGACATGCAGACCAAACGTTTCTTCTGAAAGCATTTTGTTCAAGCCACTCAGCATTGTTATCTGGCCACACCATTTTTTTATGAGAACAATCGGCACTCTATAGATCTACTGATATGGTATAACTAGGGAAGTATAAAGCATTATGAAGCTGTGATGACAATAAATCCTAAATGCTTTTTGACAGTTCACTATTAGTCCATTGTGTTTCTCTATAAAGATTTTATGACCCATAATCACATCTGGATTCATGGGATTTGTGAGGTTCTTGAAATGAATCTTTACTAACTTAACTTTCTTTCTTTCAGTCGTTGTCTCTCTGGAAGCGATTAAACCAGAGCGGCAGCCTGAAACGATTATAGATAACATTGATGAAGTCCTGTCGTTTGAAGTGCAGCCTTTTCCTGGGTCTCATATGCTTGTGCAAATGTTTCTTCTTCCTCGTTTGGCCATGTCTGTAAGGCTTCAACTAATGTGGTAAGGGACTTGGAATAAACTCATAAGGAAACGTGAACTCTTTTATGGTGGTGCACTGGCTCAAACCTTGAGGGTCATCAAACAAATGTCAATCACCCCCGTTATAAATACTTCCTCTCGGGGGCATTTTCCAACCGTAAACCCTCATGCAGTGACATGATAATACAACTTATTTTCTCGTTCCTGACATGTTTTTGCCTCAGTATGTCAGTCAGTGTAAAAGTACAACTTACGAAAATGATAAACATTTCGGTATCGTAGCTTTCAAGTCTGTTTTGCTTCAGAACTATCTAGATCGAGTTTTCACGAGCTCTACATATGAGATTTAGCTGATAACACATTGACGTTTGAAGTCTTTTTTTTATACAACTACAGTGATGTGTTCACTGTGTAAAAATAGACAGGCTGTGACTTGTGAAAAGAAACTTTTTTATGTGTGTAACCGGCTGGAACATAGTTCTAGATATAGCAAATCCCACAAGCAAAGGTGAAGTGGACAAAACTGGAAAGAATAATGAACTGCTGGTAGGTGTAATGACTGCATACCCATTGTGGGTAATTCATCCTCGAACAAAGGGAATGCAATAGAGAGAGGTTATTTATAACACAGGGCAAAGCACTCCCAGTGAATTAAAGCCATTATCTCACCCACTCTTCTGCTCTATTTAAATATGACGACTACTGTTTGTGGCACTTCCTGTCTTGACACCAGAGATTTTCTCAGTGCTTATTCTAACTTGCAGCGCATGTCATGCAAAAACTTGGCGTGGTCTTAACAGTCATTTAAGACAGTGCTACTACCAAAAGAGTTCTTTAAACAATAAGTACAAATGACTGTGCCTCAAATGAATAATGTCTGGATGCCCACTGAATGTCCAGACAGCTGTACACAAACAACAAGGAGCTCATGACAGAGAATGTTCTCATTCACACAGATCTTTGACGATTCTGAGAGGGACGTCGTTCCAAACCTGAATGACTTTGACATGAGGGATGATTAAATGAGAGAATTTGGGTGAACTATCACTTTAAGACTTTCTCACTCTAGTTTATGTTAGCATGTGCACAAGCACAAGCTGTATGAATCATTTCTCACCTTTTAAAGGTGACGGGGTTTCATGCACTTTGACCGCACAGTTTTGCAGAGAGACACAGCAAGAATATAGGTCAAGGGAAATCTCTATTATAATCATAATTGTTTCATCTAGACAGCAGTGATTTAATTACGAGCTCATGAAGTCAATATGAAATCAAAATCAACACTTCGTATTTGTTATGGGATATTGTCGTTTTTACTATAAATTATTTATCCATCCCAATGGACAAATCAACAGTTTTTTCTTGTTCATGTTTCACTTTGATGTATGCCACAATAGGTGAGAAAATGCTATTAACATGAATTTTATACATCTTCACTCACTGTGATTGACAATTTTGTGTCTTCTAAGCAATTTTAGGATAAACATCTGAGACGGTACTTAAAAAAGGTACTTTGACCAATATGGAATATTTAATTGTGCATACTTGTTTTTAAAACTTGGTTACCTTTAATCTTTATCTTGTTAATCGCAGAATGTATGTCTAATATTGATGCTCTGTTTCATAATTCACCCTGTTTTGCCTTTGAAGTGAATGTACTACATTGTAGTTTGATAGTATTTTTTTGGTACTAAATATGAAAACATGAAATATATTTTCTAAAACATGTTTTGCTGTAAAGAAGCTGCGTTCCAAATAGAAGGTTGAGTTCTCAAAAAAATCCTTTCAGGAATATTTTGTTAGGGTGTAGTACCAAATGTTTCCACTAGATGAACTTTGTTTCCCATTCATTTCTGTGAACTGTGACTTTTTTTCCAGGGCCAATTAATCTTTTCAAATAATGTCCATGATTTGTGTGTGTGTTATGTAAAAAACAGCACCAGAGAGTTAAAAACACCACATACTGAACATACTATACATATTAATATAGATAATAAACGATTTTTATCTGACATTTATTAGTTATTGGCCCCAGCATGTAAATCAGCTTATCTGTATCAGCCAGAATTGTAATATCGCTGGATCCATAGTTTATATTGAAGGGTTCATGACATGTTTACACCCCAAATCATGGGAACCACGATGCACACTCAAATGCGTGTGTCATGCATGGAAAGAAGGCATGCAAGAAGAGCCATGTTGCATTACTTTGAGTCTTTTTTTAAATTGTCTGAACCCCCCACAAAAGGCCCTAACAAACATCCACAGCGAAACCCATGGCTCGTCTTAGCAGGCCCCGGGGATGTGGTGTGATTTGCAAATGATAGCTTACAACACAGCCCAGGGTAAATCAAGCTTGCTGTTTAAACCAGGTAAGCCTGCCACTTAACCCTCTTCCCGCCTCCTGCTGCTTGCCTCAAGATTGCCTGGATTTTTATTCTAATCACAGGGTCCGTCACGTATCCCAGGAGCCTCCTGTGCATCAGCCTTAAACGCCCGTCCACACTCCCCCAGCCCCTTTCTTGTCCTCCTAAATCTGTCTTTGTCCAAACCCCTCCCCCTCCGTCTTTCTGCTGCCTCTCTTTGGAGAAGAACGAGTGAATAGCAGTGACTCCACTAGCCTTGGTGCATTATTTGCAGCGTATAAGCAATGGCCAGGTCAGTGGCCTTACAGGGCTGTAAAAGGCCCTGCATTTGTTGGCTATGTCATTAAACAAGTCAATTTGTCTGTGGTGACCCAGTAAGAGTCATTCATCCACAGGCTGCACATTACTTTACCTCCCATCCTTTCATTTCCAAGGTCTTTGTGAAGTTGAAGATTACCTCAAGGCCTGTAAACCAAGAGGCTTACAAACACAGTGAGCCTCATATCATTGGCTCAAGTGTTAAAGCTGCTTTTATAATGTAGCTTGCAAGCTACTCATAACTGTCAAGATACTTTTTTGCAAAAGTTGCTACGCTGCAAACTACAAACTAAAAGTGCTAATTATAAAATTGTTAAAAGGTTTGGGGTCAGTGAAACTCTTTTTTTTAAAATAAATGCTCTATTTAAAAGTACTAGTCGTCAAAGCATTCTGAAAAAAAATCAGTTTCCACAAAAATGTGAAGCAGCAGAACTGTTTTCAACATGATAATAATAAAAAATGTTTCTTCGGCAGAAAATCTGAATGTTAGAATGATTTCTGAAGGATCGAGTGACACAAGACTGGAGTAATGATGCTGACAATTCAGCCTTGTATCACAGGAATAAATTGCATTTTAAACTATTTTCAAATAGAAAAGTTATTTAAGAATATTTCACAATATTACTGTTTTTACAGTATTTTTGATCAAACAAATGCAACCTTGGTGAGCATAAGAAACTTCTTTCGACCACAGACTAGTATGCATTCTTCAGATATGTTTAGCCTTTGGTGCTTGTGTAGAAAATACAGGTTCAAATCTAGTCAATGAAAACATGTTTCCCTCAAAAAAAATTTGTCCGACTACAGCACTTAAGGATAAGCTTCTTAGTCTCATTTGTTTCCATTCTAATTAAGTTTAGAAGAAGCAGATGACACTTTGTCGAAAATGAAACTCCAGAGCAAACTTGTTTCTTTTAACAGTAGTGTTGACGATGCAGCAGCTAAAGTCATCTCGGTTGAATTTGTTCATGATCAAAATAGCTAAAGGGGTAAAGCCGTCTCATGCCCAGGCTTGTTTGATCATTCACGTGCCACAGCTCCCTTTAATCAGTGGCAGACAGCAGGGCATTGGGCCCATATTAATGGCTCCAGACCATAAACATTACATTTTCCAAGATGTCAGTTTCCTGTTTTCCCAAGCACACAGGTCATATAGTGAGCTCTGGGAGTCACCTCCAGGTCAGCCTTCCTCCCAGATAACTCTTTTCCCCTGAGGGGGAGTAAGCGAGAGATACCGGTACACTAAATCACACATTGTTCAAACAACTCACACTGATACCTTTTAAGAAGTAACCAACTCCGGAAGTGTGACTTATGTTGAAGGTGCCAAAAGGTGTAGGAAGTGTATGACCATCCTACTAACACCCCCACACTTGCAATTTCCTGTGCAAGTCTCATGATAGCGAATGCCTTAATACACAAGAAAAAAACATTTTAATTTTCTGTTAGTAAAGCTCTACTACAGATCCAACATGCTGATTTTGATATAGAGCTATAATATGGGCTTATATTGGATGGGTTTTAATTTTTTATCTTCAGGTCATTAGTGAACTTAGCTCTGTTTTTACTGGCAATTTCACAGCCTTGTATACGGTGAAATGGATTACTACATACGAGTTCATATTATTGCTGCTTGCTATGGCCTTTCGTATAACACTGTTTATACATACCCGGGGTAAAAGTTTTGCACTTAATTGCATTAATTCTGCTCTTCTTAGTGTACTTGAAATCCTAAAAGTATATTTTAAAATAACCGTAGTTGCAGATAATATAATGAAATAAAAGTCCACTTAATTGTACTGACAGAGAGTATTTTAAACATACTTAAGTACACTTTTAAAAAGTGCACTTTGCAATAATGTCAAATTAAGTTATACTTTACAGTGGATTTTAAATAATGTTTAATAATCTTTTGACATACTTTAAAGACGTTTCTTTATTTGGACCATAAAATTACTTGATTATAATTATAAATGTGATTTTGATATTGCATGTAAAATAATGTATTTTAAATGGACTTTTTGCAACCTATCATACGATTACTTCATCATTTGCAAATTGCAACTACATCATTACAAACGTGTAATTACAAATATGCATGACATACAACTTTGAGTAGAAATCATATTTTAGTTTACTATAAATAGTTATCAGTAGATGTATGTTTTAATCATATTTTAAAGACTGTATAAGTAATTATGAAATTACATAAAAAAGATGTACTTAAGTCCTATTTAAATTGACCAAAAATGCACTCTAAAGTTCAGCTAATTTAATCTAACATAAATTTAAACTACAACACATATTGTCAGGATTGTGGACGTGTTTTTCCAGTTTAACCCCTGTCCTTGTTCCGGAGTTTCCTTATTTGGTTATTTTCCTGTTCTTGTTTAGTTAATTGATTATTCCTAGCACCTGTTTCAGTTTTCCTTGATCACGTCCCATTTGTTTATTAGTCCTTTTCCGTTAGTGTTTTTTCGATCTACTTTGTTGCTACGTGTCTGTGTGTGCTTCTCTCATTGTGGATTTTCTCCTGAGTTCCTTGATTAAAAACTGTTAAATGTTTCCGCGACTCCTTTTAACATACTTAAGTACACTTAAGTACACACTTAAGTACACACTTAAGTACATACTTAAGTACACACTTAAGTACATACTTAAGTACATACTTAAGTACATTTTAACATACTTAATGTACAACTCTCCCTGCATCAGCACGTAGTGACACATATTAGCTTAAGAGCAGTTACATGTGTTCTTTTAAAGTATATTATTTCCACAATATTAATATGCTAAGTTAAATGTTAAAAGTATGCTAAAGTGTAGGATAGAGCTAGGGATTTTAACAAACCCCTAATACCTAGGTTTAAACTTTCTGGAGTAACTCATCCCATACTCTTAGCACATGAATGTTTACATCATCTTATTACTTTTCAAAGTGATTGGACTGACCGTTGTCAATGAACCAGTGCCAAAGACTTGCACTGAAGGAGGAACATATAGGATTTTCCAGAGACCTAAATATTACAGAAACTTGAATGTGGAGTCTTTTGACTTGGGCAGGTAGCAATCACCTAGCAACCAACCAATGCTTCATGGCAACCACTTAACAAAAGCACAATACTTCTCTGGTAACAACTTAGCATTGTACAAATTGTATTAGAACAATGTGTTACGCGAAAGAATACTACACAAATGCAAATGTTTTACTGTCGCACGTGATGGCGTACCCGAGTACACCTGAAAATGGAACAAATGTGCAAAAGAAAAACGCTGCCAGAAAACATGCTCGTCATTACAACATGATTAGATCTCTGGTGTATAGTGTTTTTAATAGCAAAAGTGGCTAGGCTCTGATTGGCCTGTTTCTTCTCCTTTCCAGATTCTTGAAGTTGTCATGGAGATGCAACCTTTGCTAAACTAAAACTGATCCCGTGGAAGTCAGATCATTATCAGTGCAGACTTGGAAAATTACAACATGCCCTCTAAAAGGATTCATTTGTTATTCAAATTAAAAGTGAATTTGCACTAGGGTGCTTTGCATTAGCTGCGGCTAATGCTGTCAAATATATTCAATCTTGGTTTTGATTAGCGAGAGGAAAATGGATTGTACAACCTGTAAGTGCTGTCAGTGGGCTTTGTGTGCTGCAGTTCTGTATCGAAAGATTTCTTAAGCTGCTGTGTTTGTGAGAATGGTGACTCCAGCAGTGCTCTTCAGTCTCAAATAATTTCTGAGCTTTAACATCAGCGTGAAACCCTGTTTATAATCAGCAGCTAAACTGGGTCTTTGGAGGAGGGGGAACAGAATATGACAAGACCATAAATACATAACTACTTGCTAAAACCGACCTTCTGTATATACATACATATTCTATAAATCATGTACAATAAGATCAGTAACATGGATTTAGTAATAAAATAGTTAAAATAGTATTTGTTTTTGTGTGCATCATTGAACAGTCAACATTAAAATGTATGAAGTACTGTAATGTCATAAATTCAAATTTGGATGACATTTTCTCTTTTTAGTCTTCATGTTGGTGTTGCATCCACCCCATCCTCGCTGTCTCTATCACTCTCCGCCTGTCTCTCTGCATTCTCTTCTCCCTTCTGTTAGTTCACAGCTGTCACTCTCTTTCTGTCTCACATCAAACAGTTTGTCACCATCTGTAAAGGTGGAGAGAACAGAGAGATGCAATATTCAGACAGGAGAGATACACAGGCGCATTCTGCACATTTAAAAAAACACTGGGTTGAAAACAACCCAATTTGGGCTGGGTAAGTATAGGACAGAACACATTTGGGGTTATTTTACCCAGTAAATTGAGTTATTTATTTAACCCATCATAAAGGGTTGATTTAACTCAGCTAATGTGTTGATTCATTTGTATTATAATACTAGATTTTTTGTATTTTTTATGCGTAAAATAATGTTTACATATGAACTTAAATCCTCTAAACTTTTTTAAAATACTCCAGAATCACCGGTTTATGTGATAACTTCCTTTATTTCTCATTTACAGAATTGTTTATGTTGTTTTTATGTAAGCTATAGGCCTAGACATTGCTCATTTAATCTAGTTTAACAAACATTAGAAGTAAAGTTTAACATTAAACAGACGTAAATCACGAGTAAATGGACCACTCTGTAACTGTGTTTCCACCGTAACGGAGCTGGTTCGGCGGGAACTGATCACGGATAAGACCGCCGCCCTGCGCTTCACTCATGGACGAAATGTACTGAGATTGCCTTCATTACCTGCTCAACAACAAACAGTCAACAGCTCTGAGGACATATTTTAACATCCAAAGTATTTATCTTTATAAATATAATCGTTTATTTTATGCAAAGCATCAGACTCTTCATCACGCAATAAGACCGACGCGAGCGATGTTCGTTTAGTGATTCACACCGCGCGCCTGTATGTTGCTCTGCATAAAATTGAACAATATACAGCACAGAAACTATTTTATCAATAAAATAAAATGTACACAAACAAACCTGTATTTACCGAAGAAATGCTTCAATTCGATGGTGCTTAGAACTGCTCTCTCCAGAAGAAGATGCAAAATCCCCGCGATAAATAACCCAACTTCTGAGTTACTCTGACCAGTGGCGGCTGGTCAATAGGGGGCGCTGGGGTGCCCCCCCCCTTCAAGTTAGCCCCCTTTAACATGTTAACAATAAGTTAAAAATATATCGCAAATATTAACTAAATAAAATCATTTAGTCATAGTATTCTCCTGTTAGTTATATTATAATTTACTGAAAATCAAAAAATCTAAACTATATTTCTTTCATATTTGTGTGCGGGGCGCCGGACTAATGAGTGTGTATGTAGGTACACAAACTTTTCAAAAGCATGTGATTTGAGGCTAAGCTCTAATTGGCTTGTTTCAAATTGTCCTTGGGGCGCAGGCTCCTCCCACTTTTGTTGTTAGAGCGAATCAATATTGTTTTTATGTGTTTGGCCTCATGTGATTGGACCGTTCTCAACGACTCTCGTTCCACTCAGCAGCAGCTCGTCAGTTGACAGACAGGTACTAATTAATGTGGAAGCAAGCGCAATATCTCCAGATGAAAGACAATTCGGTTTTATCTTTACAAAAATACCCTTCACAAGGCGTTCGGATGAAGAACAAAAAGGAACAAGGAGCTTGGACCAGATCGCCCGTACTTTCAGCTTGTTTGAGCCACCCCCCCCCCATTTTTTTAAGCGCCAGCCGCCACTGATTCTGACCCAGGATCTGAGTAACACTAAAAAACTACCCAAACACTGAAAAAAATAACCCCTAACCCAAAAGGCTCAACCCAGCATTTGGGTTAAAAAAATAACCCAGGATTTTTTAGAGTGCACCTTCAAAATAATCTATAGTCCTTGTGAGCTTACCTCGGCAATATATACAGCAAAAACGTATGTGCTATCCACTACAAATGATTCTAATTAGCTTTTTTATTAACTTAAATTCTTTTAATTAACCTGTAACCTTTTTTAGTGAAATCAATAGTTCACTCCAAAATGAATATTCATTGCACAGGTTTGATGTAAATGATACCACAATGGCAAAAAACTAGTAATGAAATTGAAATAAATAAATGAAATATAATATAAATCTGAAACAAAAAATATATTGATATTTCTTTTGCTTTGACAAGTAACTAAAACACAAGAAGTTTAAGTTGAAGCACTACAATGACATAAACTGATATTTAAAAAAAGTCCTAATGTAAGTACACTGAGGAGGAAAAAATGTAACTCAGCAAAATTAGCACAACACAACTAAATTAAGACTATGTGTTGTATTGTGGTGATTTTGTTGTGTTGTAGAGATTTCGTTGTGTTACTGAGCCACTGTTTTAAAGCACAGTCAGTGAGCGAAAACAGAGCAAATGTAGTTATGGATGTAAGTTAGTAGTAAGTATACTACACCACCTGTCAAAATGATTGATGACAGGTGGGCGGGACTTCCGGTACAGGGGCGGGACTTCCGGTACAGGGGCGGGACTTCCGGTATAAGGCGGGACTTCCTGTATAGGCGGGACTTCCTGTATAAGGCGGGACTTCCTGTATAGGCGGGACTTCCTGTATAAGGCGGGACTTCCGGTATAATCAATCATGTTATAATGACAGTAGGTTTTGATGTTTTGACAGGTGGTTTTGACAGCAGGTTTTGATGATTTTGACAGGTGGTTTTGATGGTTTTGATGTTTTGACAGCAGGTTTTGATGATTTTGACAGGTGGTTTTGATGGTTTTGATGTTTTGACAGCAGGTTTTGATGGTTTTGATGTTTTGACAGCAGGTTTTGATGGTTTTGATGTTTTGACAGGTGGTTTTGATGTTTTGACAGCAGGTTTTGATGATTTTGACAGGTGGTTTTGATGGTTTTGATGTTTTGACAGCAGGTTTTGATGGTTTTGATGTTTTGACAGCAGGTTTTGATGTTTTTGATGATTTTGACAGTTGGTTTTGATGGTTTTGATGTTTTGACAGCAGGTTTTGATGATTTTGACAGGTGGTTTTTGTTTTTGAAGGCTGTATAATAAATGACAGAAGGTTTTATCTTTTGAAGACGCTGTTATCAGGAAATTCCCCCTCCCATCCGCCGCATCCCATACCAGCATATCTGGGGCTGTGCTGTGAAAAACTGTGAAGATTGTTTATAAAATAGCTTACTAAAAAAAAATCCACTGAACATTATTTCAGTTTAAAAAGTTTAACAACACATGTTACTTTATTTACTAGTTGTTTTGTCTATCTTACAAACGTCATAACGTTTAAAATGTACGATCTGATATAAACTATAAATGTTTTGACACGCTTAAGACTTCTAGGGTTATATAATGTGTTATGTAGCATGTGTGGAGACATTGAAATGCGAAACAGTGTTAAATGGGGAAAAGTTATTTTTTATTAAAGTTATTTTTTCATACACAACAATGTCACGGAAAAACTTCAAAAACAAGAAAGTCCGAGTATATCATTTATAAATGGAGTACAAAAATAGACGACGTAAACCAAATAAGGGTCAAACCGCGTAATAGAAAACAAGAAAGACAAAGAAAACTAGGATTCGAATGTGGATAAGCTAACAAAAGGTTAATTTGGTTTATATTAAACAAGTTTTAATATAAAGAAAATGCGACGTATATACACGTAAAAATAAGCAATGTTTTTATTTTCCAGAAAGCGCTGTTTAAAATGATGTAAAATACGGTGTAAGAAAACAAATAAAAATGAAGACAGGTTATTTAAACAACTAAGACAATATTAACATTAAATAATATAGAGTAACCTTACTTACTGTGGTATAAAATAAAAATATCAAGCCGTTAAAAATATACGTTTGTCAGAAGTTTGTAATATTACAATTTAAAAAGACAGAAGTTGTCACAAGAAAAGCTGGGAAACAAGGAAAAATAACAAACGTGCATCCAGCCGTTGTCCAAAAAGAAGGTAATCTCAGAGACAAAAGATAAGTCTATCATAACTTAGCTGAAGGTAAAAGTTAAACAAAAGAAAAAGTCCCGTGCGTGTCCGTTTCAAACGCAGAATGGCGAGACATCCGGCTCCAGGCAGACCGCGCCTACGTACCATCCTCTAGATCCGGACAAGGAGGGACCAAAACTGAGAGATTTAAAAGGATTTAATCCATGACTGTTTTTAAAACATTAAAGTTAATTTTAATAAGTCTTTTACATGTCTTAATTAAACCAGTCAACATCATTCACCTAAATCTTTTCACTTTAAAAATAGTTTAGTTTTACTTTTAAACAAACAAGTCCTAGCCTCTGGGGGGAAAGTTTGTTTAACAACACATTTTCCTTTATTTACTCTTTGCTTTTTTGTCAATCTTACGATACGTTATAACAGCTAAAACGCAGGTATACACATACAAATATTTAACAGGAATGAAACCAAATCAATAACTCTCTGATTTTCTTGTCATAAGACTTGTTATCATTTGAAATACGCCTGCAGCATGTAAACATTTTTTTTTTTACATCACACGAGATGCAGATATTTCATCTCAAGCAATGCAACGAAGTTGAAGACGGTCGTGTCAATATCACATTTCACGCAGCACGAGATGCCAGTGAAAAGTATGATTAAACAATGATATAACTATTGTTTAACAAATATCATTCTAACAAAATGTAAAACCTAAAACCATGAATCTCTAACCTAACTAATTTTTACAACAGATTAGACTTTCTTTCTCACTTAATAAACTGTGTTATTAACCGTAAGGGGAGTTAAATGCAGCATGCTTTATTGCATTCAAATAAAAACAACAACCGATCTATATAGGTTTATTCGACTGAGCTTTGATAAAATAACTGATGTAAGAAACATGCAAATATTCGACAAGGTTTATCAAACTGGTGTGTCAGGTGATTTGCGTTGTTGTACATATCTCGCTGATACAGATATGTTGAGATGTTTAACATCTGTAAAAAATAGTCTATTTTAGCTTCCACATAGGAACCATGTCCACACTCAACGGTTTTGAGTCCCGAGACAAATGAAAATAAAATGTGTGAAAGACTGATGACAGGAAGAGCGACAGAATAAAAGCTTCAGATTTATTAAAACAATCGAGCGTGTGCATTTTTCTCTTGAATAGGTATGTATGCAGTAACCAGTGTGTACACGAATATTTATAATACATAACCGCATAATTCAGTGATTCTATCAAATGAATCATTCATTTTAAAGTCAGATTTGATTTCTCGTCAAAACACAATAAAACTTTTTAAAAACGTTAAAACTTTCTTACGACTTTTTAATTATGTCGAACAAAATGAATATAGGGTTATGTTTTTAGTTTGAGATGTTTGTAAGTTAATCACACCTTTAACCTAAAACATTTTTCAACCAAACTCTCTCTTGCGAGCACACGGCGCACAACTGCCAACAACATCCATAACTTGGTTTTATCATTCGGCTGTAGCTGAAACTCTATAACGTGTTCAATTTATGCATCAACGGATCTATAGATGCTGGAAGAGCTCATTGAGCTGTTTAACTGTAGAAAATGTATACAATGACGTCTAAAACTAGATCGACAGACAGAGTGTACGCGCCTAAAACAAGCCTGGAACCATTTCGAACCATTCTAACACTAAGTGCGACCGCGGCTGAAAATGTGTTATAGTACAGCAGTAAAACACTGGACGTGCGAACGACCAAATAACTACAAGTCCTACTTAAATCTACAATGAAACTAGAAAATATACGTGTGACCTAACAGTGTTTAAAATACTGGACACGTGCAGTTAGACGAAGACACGCAGAGTTGGTTAACACAACGAAATATGTCGTGAAGCATACGTATAACACGACAAGCGTTCTGCAGGACTGAATGACTGACTTTTTTTCTTAAGATTTGATTTCAAGAACACACGCACACACACACAAACCAAATCGTTACGCTATTTCACGAAATGACGGGGTGGTCAATTTCGACATACACGTCAAGCCTGTTTACCATAAGCATGTTCTTCTTATACATTTTTAACAATTATTTTAACAAATATTTTCGTTTCCACAAAGATACAAACGTTGTCGTACAAATGTTGCAGGCCTTTCAGGTCAGCGAACTACAATACCCAGCATATACATCGGACTACAAACATGGTTGCCACGAATCCATACATATACAAAACGGTCTATACGCGACAGATCTCTAAATCGTCAGACTTTTGGTTATACGTACGTTCGGATACCCTATATAGAAAGACTCGTATTACCAACGCTTTTTTACAAAGTATACGCTTCTTTCGCCTGGCGATGTTACAAACCCCATTTTTGCGAGATCTACACGTCTGTAGAAATAATTAACAGGTCTTATAAAATCATTGATTTGACTTAACTTTAAAACACAATCCGCACGAACGATAAATCAGACGCTCTTAAAATCGATAGTGCACAAAACGTGTGTAAAAGGGCGGATGATCGCAGGAAAACTATTTAAGGGTGCTACACACAGGTGAGTGGGTCTGCACAAGCCACCTGTAGTAACACACTCTCCTCTAGTCGCACTAGACACTTTCACACACTATTGTGTGTACATAATCCCACAAAAGACTGATTGTAATATATGACTGATATATGTATGTTTACAGGCCCGTACACCGCAAATCACCCTACACCGTTTCCCAGCCAGCTGCTTAAATGTCTCTCTTTTTGCACATGTACACTATTGGAGTCATCTACACAGTTGTGGAGTTTGTATTTTTAGTTTATTTATAGGTAACCATTTGTATATATATATATACACACAGCATCTGTATAGTCAAAGCTGACAGTAGGTTTATACTGTTTTACTTTGTGTTGTATATCTGTATTCATGTAGCACCGTGGTCCAGCGTGGCACGACATTTCGTCCCGCTGTATGTCCACAGATGTAGCGGGATGACAATAAAGATAGGGCGTATGTCAAGATAGTGACATACACTTGACTTGGCGACACATTAACGTGATATTTCGGGGTCGTGTCTTACACAATTGTGTGTTA
The DNA here is from genome assembly GCA_027474115.1 of Schizopygopsis malacanthus. NCBI lineage: Eukaryota > Metazoa > Chordata > Actinopteri > Cypriniformes > Cyprinidae > Schizopygopsis > Schizopygopsis malacanthus. The sequence goes on from CM049879.1 coordinate 2,705,034, forward strand.
CTTAACGTTTTTATGCCGTTTTCATATAAAATATAACAGTCTGTTACCAATTTAGATGTGTTTATTATGAAATCACACAAAGAACCACTGAAGAGCGTACTGTTTGCTAACACGGAATTAATTAAAATAATACTCTGTGCTCATTTAACCGGTATATTTACAGTATGTTGAACGTAATACAGTTAAACAGGAGCATTGAAACATTAAAAACCTATTAAACAGTTGTTTCAATACAAACATAATTTATCAAATACTATTAAACTATTGAATTTTGGACACCTTAAAACACTTTATTCAATCAAAAACCTGTCCCAAAAGACAGACGGCCAAATCTTCAACGATTACTGAGACGGACGGAGTTTATGCAAAAGACAAAATAATTATTCTTCGTCACAATAACATAAGCGTTCCAATAATTTGATAACCTTACTGTAGATTTTCTCAATATTCTTTATTCTAGTTATTGTTTTCCTCTTATTCATAAACCCACAAGAGTTAAATAAAATTCAACAGCTTACAAATTCTCTAAGTGAATACATAAAATCTGATGTTTTATATTCAGACTTGTCTGATCATTTTCTGATATACCTATCGTTATTCTATAATTAGGGCTAACAGGATGGAACTCTCAAAAGAAATACGGCAAAATAACTGTTTTTATCGATCAATTAAATGACGGATCCTCTACATGACACCGGTTAAGACTAAACAAATGACTTTTATTTTGGGACGTCTTTCCGGTCTGCCTACGATACATGCGTTCAGAAGACAAACCACACGTGAAAAGCGGGTGTTTGTGTTTTTTCGGTTGCCTTTACAACTAGTAGGCCTACGCTTCAGACTTTTATAACTATTACACTTAAAGAGAACCATTTTCACAACAACAACAACGCGTACATGGATACGCATTTTCTTTTGCGTATGTCTCTAAACAACGGTTAGGTAAATGACTTGAGGTTGTTACGTAATTTTTACGGGAAATGGTGGGACGGATTCATGTATTTTTATTCCGTCCACACAAATGCTCTGGCACCGAATGTCTTTTAGGCCTGACCCCAGAAAACAGACGTCTTAATATTTTGTTCTTCTTTTCATGAAAACAAGCGGCAGGTAGTTTTTGTCCTCAGCTGCGGTATAGCGACACGTTTTAACACGTCGTGAATTCCGATAGTTTGTTAGCAAACGCAGCTGTTTATTACCGAGATGTCACATCAGAGCCGCGTTCTAGTTTATATTTTTAAACTACTTATATGTTTAACTTAGTTGCATCTTTAACGGGCGCTACCGTTCTACGCCTCGTCACACCGTTGTGAGATACTATAAACAATAAAAATAAAATACGTAAACTCACGCTTTGTAAGCAGAACCGTTTTACATGTTTCCGCGACTTTGTTAGCTCTTTCTGTTTGAATTTGTGTACCGCCGTTTTTGCTATCCTTATCTTATTTTCCCCACCTAATTGTAATTGTTAGGCCTTGGCGTTATAGCCTTTTAAAAAACTAGGTCTCCTAGATTTTGGCGTCTCGTTCACGGGCCTTTTTGTTCTTATAAGTTAATAATTATGTCAATTGGTTGATTTAATAAAATATTGCTTTAAATCGCGTCTTCATTCGAGACATTTACGTTACATTATTACATTGTGGGGGATATGAGATACAAGATCGTTTGAAATTGATAACAAACAAAAAAAAAACTTATCTTAGGCGTGACAGTTGTTTATGACTTCCTGGCAACGTCACACAGGTTGAGGGCGGGCCCAAATGCTAAAACCAAAGACGACCGGACTGACAAACTCATTTACGACATTGCTAGCGGGTTTGAAGGTACAGACGACGGATCTGCTGTAAGACCTTGTCAAAACAAAACGCTATCTACATGGATCAACAGAATCAACTTCAAGAATCCAATTTGTCTGAGCCTGACGCGCTCTCCAATTGTTCTACTAATGACGTTTTGGCGGATCTGGACCATAAACTGAAAATTGAAACTGAAAGTGAAATGCCTAAGAACCGTCACGGATTAAAACAGTCAATCAAAATTCTAGGAAATGGTGATAATGCTCTATATCGGTTAGGGGACAAAATGTATCTCTTGGAAAAACGTTGCACAAAAGCTAATGGCTACTGATTGGAGTTCTGATGCGTTACGGAAAAACGTGTTTTGCAAAAGAAGAAGATCCCACGTTTAAACTATATTACAGAGGACAAACGATCGGTCTGATACGTAAGATCATTTTTGCGGCATGCGATCCAAATCATCCTTTCTTACAATTTCCATTTCGTTCTTGAGATTTGTTTCACGTTTGGTATCACCCGTACAATCATGATTTGGATCGCATGCCGCAAAAATGATCTTACGTATCAGACCGATCGTTTGTCCTCTGTAATATAGTTTAAACGTGGGATCTTCTTCTTTTGCAAAACACGTTTTTCCGTAACGCATCAGAACTCCAATCAGTAGCCATTAGCTTTTGTGCAACGTTTTTCCAAGAGATACATTTTGTCCCCTAACCGATATAGAGCATTATCACCATTTCCTAGAATTTTGATTGACTGTTTTAATCCGTGACGGTTCTTAGGCATTTCACTTTCAGTTTCAATTTTCAGTTTATGGTCCAGATCCGCCAAAACGTCATTAGTAGAACAATTGGAGAGCGCGTCAGGCTCAGACAAATTGGATTCTTGAAGTTGATTCTGTTGATCCATGTAGATAGCGTTTTGTTTTGACAAGGTCTTACAGCAGATCCGTCGTCTGTACCTTCAAACCCGCTAGCAATGTCGTAAATGAGTTTGTCAGTCCGGTCGTCTTTGGTTTTAGCATTTGGGCCCGCCCTCAACCTGTGTGACGTTGCCAGGAAGTCATAAACAACTGTCACGCCTAAGATAAGTTTTTTTTTTGTTTGTTATCAATTTCAAACGATCTTGTATCTCATATCCCCCACAATGTAATAATGTAACGTAAATGTCTCGAATGAAGACGCGATTTAAAGCAATATTTTATTAAATCAACCAATTGACATAATTATTAACTTATAAGAACAAAAAGGCCCGTGAACGAGACGCCAAAATCTAGGAGACCTAGTTTTTTAAAAGGCTATAACGCCAAGGCCTAACAATTACAATTAGGTGGGGAAAATAAGATAAGGATAGCAAAAACGGCGGTACACAAATTCAAACAGAAAGAGCTAACAAAGTCGCGGAAACATGTAAAACGGTTCTGCTTACAAAGCGTGAGTTTACGTATTTTATTTTTATTGTTTATAGTATCTCACAACGGTGTGACGAGGCGTAGAACGGTAGCGCCCGTTAAAGATGCAACTAAGTTAAACATATAAGTAGTTTAAAAATATAAACTAGAACGCGGCTCTGATGTGACATCTCGGTAATAAACAGCTGCGTTTGCTAACAAACTATCGGAATTCACGACGTGTTAAAACGTGTCGCTATACCGCAGCTGAGGACAAAAACTACCTGCCGCTTGTTTTCATGAAAAGAAGAACAAAATATTAAGACGTCTGTTTTCTGGGGTCAGGCCTAAAAGACATTCGGTGCCAGAGCATTTGTGTGGACGGAATAAAAATACATGAATCCGTCCCACCATTTCCCGTAAAAATTACGTAACAACCTCAAGTCATTTACCTAACCGTTGTTTAGAGACATACGCAAAAGAAAATGCGTATCCATGTACGCGTTGTTGTTGTTGTGAAAATGGTTCTCTTTAAGTGTAATAGTTATAAAAGTCTGAAGCGTAGGCCTACTAGTTGTAAAGGCAACCGAAAAAACACAAACACCCGCTTTTCACGTGTGGTTTGTCTTCTGAACGCATGTATCGTAGGCAGACCGGAAAGACGTCCCAAAATAAAAGTCATTTGTTTAGTCTTAACCGGTGTCATGTAGAGGATCCGTCATTTAATTGATCGATAAAAACAGTTATTTTGCCGTATTTCTTTTGAGAGTTCCATCCTGTTAGCCCTAATTATAGAATAACGATAGGTATATCAGAAAATGATCAGACAAGTCTGAATATAAAACATCAGATTTTATGTATTCACTTAGAGAATTTGTAAGCTGTTGAATTTTATTTAACTCTTGTGGGTTTATGAATAAGAGGAAAACAATAACTAGAATAAAGAATATTGAGAAAATCTACAGTAAGGTTATCAAATTATTGGAACGCTTATGTTATTGTGACGAAGAATAATTATTTTGTCTTTTGCATAAACTCCGTCCGTCTCAGTAATCGTTGAAGATTTGGCCGTCTGTCTTTTGGGACAGGTTTTTGATTGAATAAAGTGTTTTAAGGTGTCCAAAATTCAATAGTTTAATAGTATTTGATAAATTATGTTTGTATTGAAACAACTGTTTAATAGGTTTTTAATGTTTCAATGCTCCTGTTTAACTGTATTACGTTCAACATACTGTAAATATACCGGTTAAATGAGCACAGAGTATTATTTTAATTAATTCCGTGTTAGCAAACAGTACGCTCTTCAGTGGTTCTTTGTGTGATTTCATAATAAACACATCTAAATTGGTAACAGACTGTTATATTTTATATGAAAACGGCATAAAAACGTTAAGTAACACACAATTGTGTAAGACACGACCCCGAAATATCACGTTAATGTGTCGCCAAGTCAAGTGTATGTCACTATCTTGACATACGCCCTATCTTTATTGTCATCCCGCTACATCTGTGGACATACAGCGGGACGAAATGTCGTGCCACGCTGGACCACGGTGCTACATGAATACAGATATACAACACAAAGTAAAACAGTATAAACCTACTGTCAGCTTTGACTATACAGATGCTGTGTGTATATATATATATACAAATGGTTACCTATAAATAAACTAAAAATACAAACTCCACAACTGTGTAGATGACTCCAATAGTGTACATGTGCAAAAAGAGAGACATTTAAGCAGCTGGCTGGGAAACGGTGTAGGGTGATTTGCGGTGTACGGGCCTGTAAACATACATATATCAGTCATATATTACAATCAGTCTTTTGTGGGATTATGTACACACAATAGTGTGTGAAAGTGTCTAGTGCGACTAGAGGAGAGTGTGTTACTACAGGTGGCTTGTGCAGACCCACTCACCTGTGTGTAGCACCCTTAAATAGTTTTCCTGCGATCATCCGCCCTTTTACACACGTTTTGTGCACTATCGATTTTAAGAGCGTCTGATTTATCGTTCGTGCGGATTGTGTTTTAAAGTTAAGTCAAATCAATGATTTTATAAGACCTGTTAATTATTTCTACAGACGTGTAGATCTCGCAAAAATGGGGTTTGTAACATCGCCAGGCGAAAGAAGCGTATACTTTGTAAAAAAGCGTTGGTAATACGAGTCTTTCTATATAGGGTATCCGAACGTACGTATAACCAAAAGTCTGACGATTTAGAGATCTGTCGCGTATAGACCGTTTTGTATATGTATGGATTCGTGGCAACCATGTTTGTAGTCCGATGTATATGCTGGGTATTGTAGTTCGCTGACCTGAAAGGCCTGCAACATTTGTACGACAACGTTTGTATCTTTGTGGAAACGAAAATATTTGTTAAAATAATTGTTAAAAATGTATAAGAAGAACATGCTTATGGTAAACAGGCTTGACGTGTATGTCGAAATTGACCACCCCGTCATTTCGTGAAATAGCGTAACGATTTGGTTTGTGTGTGTGTGCGTGTGTTCTTGAAATCAAATCTTAAGAAAAAAAGTCAGTCATTCAGTCCTGCAGAACGCTTGTCGTGTTATACGTATGCTTCACGACATATTTCGTTGTGTTAACCAACTCTGCGTGTCTTCGTCTAACTGCACGTGTCCAGTATTTTAAACACTGTTAGGTCACACGTATATTTTCTAGTTTCATTGTAGATTTAAGTAGGACTTGTAGTTATTTGGTCGTTCGCACGTCCAGTGTTTTACTGCTGTACTATAACACATTTTCAGCCGCGGTCGCACTTAGTGTTAGAATGGTTCGAAATGGTTCCAGGCTTGTTTTAGGCGCGTACACTCTGTCTGTCGATCTAGTTTTAGACGTCATTGTATACATTTTCTACAGTTAAACAGCTCAATGAGCTCTTCCAGCATCTATAGATCCGTTGATGCATAAATTGAACACGTTATAGAGTTTCAGCTACAGCCGAATGATAAAACCAAGTTATGGATGTTGTTGGCAGTTGTGCGCCGTGTGCTCGCAAGAGAGAGTTTGGTTGAAAAATGTTTTAGGTTAAAGGTGTGATTAACTTACAAACATCTCAAACTAAAAACATAACCCTATATTCATTTTGTTCGACATAATTAAAAAGTCGTAAGAAAGTTTTAACGTTTTTAAAAAGTTTTATTGTGTTTTGACGAGAAATCAAATCTGACTTTAAAATGAATGATTCATTTGATAGAATCACTGAATTATGCGGTTATGTATTATAAATATTCGTGTACACACTGGTTACTGCATACATACCTATTCAAGAGAAAAATGCACACGCTCGATTGTTTTAATAAATCTGAAGCTTTTATTCTGTCGCTCTTCCTGTCATCAGTCTTTCACACATTTTATTTTCATTTGTCTCGGGACTCAAAACCGTTGAGTGTGGACATGGTTCCTATGTGGAAGCTAAAATAGACTATTTTTTACAGATGTTAAACATCTCAACATATCTGTATCAGCGAGATATGTACAACAACGCAAATCACCTGACACACCAGTTTGATAAACCTTGTCGAATATTTGCATGTTTCTTACATCAGTTATTTTATCAAAGCTCAGTCGAATAAACCTATATAGATCGGTTGTTGTTTTTATTTGAATGCAATAAAGCATGCTGCATTTAACTCCCCTTACGGTTAATAACACAGTTTATTAAGTGAGAAAGAAAGTCTAATCTGTTGTAAAAATTAGTTAGGTTAGAGATTCATGGTTTTAGGTTTTACATTTTGTTAGAATGATATTTGTTAAACAATAGTTATATCATTGTTTAATCATACTTTTCACTGGCATCTCGTGCTGCGTGAAATGTGATATTGACACGACCGTCTTCAACTTCGTTGCATTGCTTGAGATGAAATATCTGCATCTCGTGTGATGTAAAAAAAAAAATGTTTACATGCTGCAGGCGTATTTCAAATGATAACAAGTCTTATGACAAGAAAATCAGAGAGTTATTGATTTGGTTTCATTCCTGTTAAATATTTGTATGTGTATACCTGCGTTTTAGCTGTTATAACGTATCGTAAGATTGACAAAAAAGCAAAGAGTAAATAAAGGAAAATGTGTTGTTAAACAAACTTTCCCCCCAGAGGCTAGGACTTGTTTGTTTAAAAGTAAAACTAAACTATTTTTAAAGTGAAAAGATTTAGGTGAATGATGTTGACTGGTTTAATTAAGACATGTAAAAGACTTATTAAAATTAACTTTAATGTTTTAAAAACAGTCATGGATTAAATCCTTTTAAATCTCTCAGTTTTGGTCCCTCCTTGTCCGGATCTAGAGGATGGTACGTAGGCGCGGTCTGCCTGGAGCCGGATGTCTCGCCATTCTGCGTTTGAAACGGACACGCACGGGACTTTTTCTTTTGTTTAACTTTTACCTTCAGCTAAGTTATGATAGACTTATCTTTTGTCTCTGAGATTACCTTCTTTTTGGACAACGGCTGGATGCACGTTTGTTATTTTTCCTTGTTTCCCAGCTTTTCTTGTGACAACTTCTGTCTTTTTAAATTGTAATATTACAAACTTCTGACAAACGTATATTTTTAACGGCTTGATATTTTTATTTTATACCACAGTAAGTAAGGTTACTCTATATTATTTAATGTTAATATTGTCTTAGTTGTTTAAATAACCTGTCTTCATTTTTATTTGTTTTCTTACACCGTATTTTACATCATTTTAAACAGCGCTTTCTGGAAAATAAAAACATTGCTTATTTTTACGTGTATATACGTCGCATTTTCTTTATATTAAAACTTGTTTAATATAAACCAAATTAACCTTTTGTTAGCTTATCCACATTCGAATCCTAGTTTTCTTTGTCTTTCTTGTTTTCTATTACGCGGTTTGACCCTTATTTGGTTTACGTCGTCTATTTTTGTACTCCATTTATAAATGATATACTCGGACTTTCTTGTTTTTGAAGTTTTTCCGTGACATTGTTGTGTATGAAAAAATAACTTTAATAAAAAATAACTTTTCCCCATTTAACACTGTTTCGCATTTCAATGTCTCCACACATGCTACATAACACATTATATAACCCTAGAAGTCTTAAGCGTGTCAAAACATTTATAGTTTATATCAGATCGTACATTTTAAACGTTATGACGTTTGTAAGATAGACAAAACAACTAGTAAATAAAGTAACATGTGTTGTTAAACTTTTTAAACTGAAATAATGTTCAGTGGATTTTTTTTTAGTAAGCTATTTTATAAACAATCTTCACAGTTTTTCACAGCACAGCCCCAGATATGCTGGTATGGGATGCGGCGGATGGGAGGGGGAATTTCCTGATAACAGCGTCTTCAAAAGATAAAACCTTCTGTCATTTATTATACAGCCTTCAAAAACAAAAACCACCTGTCAAAATCATCAAAACCTGCTGTCAAAACATCAAAACCATCAAAACCAACTGTCAAAATCATCAAAAACATCAAAACCTGCTGTCAAAACATCAAAACCATCAAAACCTGCTGTCAAAACATCAAAACCATCAAAACCACCTGTCAAAATCATCAAAACCTGCTGTCAAAACATCAAAACCACCTGTCAAAACATCAAAACCATCAAAACCTGCTGTCAAAACATCAAAACCATCAAAACCTGCTGTCAAAACATCAAAACCATCAAAACCACCTGTCAAAATCATCAAAACCTGCTGTCAAAACATCAAAACCATCAAAACCACCTGTCAAAATCATCAAAACCTGCTGTCAAAACCACCTGTCAAAACATCAAAACCTACTGTCATTATAACATGATTGATTATACCGGAAGTCCCGCCTTATACAGGAAGTCCCGCCTATACAGGAAGTCCCGCCTTATACAGGAAGTCCCGCCTATACAGGAAGTCCCGCCTTATACCGGAAGTCCCGCCCCTGTACCGGAAGTCCCGCCCCTGTACCGGAAGTCCCGCCCACCTGTCATCAATCATTTTGACAGGTGGTGTAGTATACTTACTACTTAAGTTATATGCTGTATTCTGTGAATCGAGACAGAGATTTCCCTCTCTCTCTTTCTCTGTTTACAGTCTGTCATTGTGGGCTGTAATGGGCAGGAAGCTGCAGGAGTTGGCCCAGTGACAACCTCGTCAAGAGCCTGCCCCCCCATACACACACACACACACACACACACACACACACACACACACACACACACACACACACACACACACACACACACACTCTCATACACTCAGTCAGGCCGGGCTAGGAAGAAAAGCACTTCACAGAGAACAAGAGGAAGGAAGACAGAGAAAAAGTGAGTAAGATAAAGGGAAAGCAACCCCAGCTGTAAGCACACAATGCCAACGAGAGCTTGGCTGAAGCTCAAGGCTGCTCCAAACGAGTGCCTCTATTTCCCCCCCTCTCTTTTTGAAAGCGGGTTGCACGGTGGAGCTGGAGACGAGGAGGGGGTGCGCAGAGGGGGATTAGACATTAATGCATTTCTTCACCAGCTTAATCCTTATGATTACACCACAAATAAATACAACTTAGGCCTATTTTATCTTCTCAATTTAATTCAGCGAGCACTTGTCAGTGAGGTTGCTCAGAAATGAGGGTGTAAATACTGGCACCTACCAGCCAATATTTACAACAAACAGGCAAGTCGCTGTCATGCATGTTTAACGTAAGAATGTCCACTCCCTCGCATTGCATTCATAAGAAGCTTTAATGTCAAAATGAATTTTCAGCCTTGTTGTAGAGCTTTTACTATGAGAAAATGAGTGCTTGTGTGTATGAGTTTGTCGCTGGATGAAGATAGGCGGTAGGACTGGATGTGATGTTGTAAACCATGAAAATATGCAACTGTTAGTATGTTGTATGGATATATTTTCTGTAGTATGTAAGCTGTTTGCAGTAAGCAAATGTCTGTATGCAGACACATCCAGATGACCTGGTGAATTTGTTTAATGTGCATTATACAACAGAGCACACCACACTAGGCACTGTGTCCCACAATGCAATTGATTAAAATGCTTGTATATCCAAACACCTGAATTAAAAATTAAAAACAGGCTTCTGCCCATGTCATAATGCAGTGAGCATTGCAGAGATTGTGTGCTTTTGTCAGCCCGGAAGATAGGATCACCCTGGTTCCTTCGACAAAAACCCATTATGAGTTTTTCCATTGGCTTTTGAATTATTGCAGAAAATAACCTCTGTGACCAATTAGAGTTTAGATCATAATTTTGTTCAGCATGATAATCTTCACAAGTCAGAACTACTTTTAATAAATACGAAGCGTAGATAGATACAGTTGACAGAATTAAACAGCTAAACATCTGTAACTTTACCACCATTAAAAGAAAAGTTCCCCCCAAAATCTGCTGAAACTTTATCCTCAGGTCATCCTAGATTCATTTGTTTGGACTGCATACTTGTGGATTATTTTGATATGTTTTATCAGCTGTTTGGATTCTCGATCTGACGGCACATATTCTGATCTACATATTCGATGGCCTGAAGGTTGAGTAAATGTGCAGAATGTTTTTTTTTTTGTTTTTTTTTGTGAACGTTTCTTTAAGGTTCTGACAGCACGTTTTATCTTCAAAAAAAAAAAAAATCTATTATTATAATTTGTAAGAATTATTATTTTTTTTTTACATTTGCAACATTTTCAAAATTAGAATCACAGCGAGGCTGCAAAAGTGACTACTGAGTATACGAGTTTTCCTTTTCAGTGTGAAAATGTTTAATGTTCCTAATCTCTCTGTAGTCAATTTTTGCCACTTGTTAGCAGCCACCTTTATCAAGACAATTAAAAACGTTCAAGATATTACAAGATTGTGTTACTAATGTATTTTCAGCTGTAGAATAAAATGCTAACCATAGATCTAATTTCAGGCCTTTAACCACAAACCAACCCCCCCCCCCCAAAAAAAAGCATTGACTTTGGATGATGGAACCGGAATATATCCGGCTTAATGTGAACTGGATTGTGGGTAACAAGGGATTGTGGGTAATGAGAGTGAGCATGCGGCAATGTATAATGTCACAGAAGCTAAATAAGCAGGAGCCAACCCAAGTCCTGTGCTGGCCTTAGAAAAGACAGATGATTTTGGGTTGTCAGTACATATCTTGTGCTGTCTTTCTATTAATAATTTATGATATTTCATCTCTTCCGTTCTGTTTGGCTCTGTGAACCTGAAAATTGTTGGGGGTGGGGTTCCGGTGGGTTGCAGACAAGTGTACAAAAGCGTGAAGTCACAATCGATTTCTGCTTTGTTGTTGTTGTTATTTGTGATGGCGTGTAGAAGTCTGATAGTAATCATGGCTTTATTAGAGCAGTCAGAGTATTCCCTCCGCTCCAAGGAGAACAAACATTCTCCATGCGCACGTCTGTATGTCTGAAGCCAGCACGTAAACATGCTTTGTGTTTACAGAATGATTTATTGTGTCTCCGGTAACTCTGTACCATAGACACAGGGTGTTGCGTTCAGATTGATTTGCGTGGCAGGCGCTGCACTCACTGAGACAGTATTAATGTGGAAAGAAATGCTGAACAACAGATTGGATCTGTTCCAGAAACGTTGAAGTTGATGTTATTAATAGCGTAGCTAAATAGGAGAAAAACACTAGCAGTGTCTGTCTGTTTCTGCATAAGTCATCCGTCTTTAGGAAAACAGCAGGCAGTAATGTATTTCCTTATGTTTTAGCCCTCAATTTATAAAGCGTCTGATGGCAGTGTGATAATTTATGTTGGTGGAAGTGTTGAGTCTCTTCAGAAGTGATGGTCTCCTGTCAACTGCCTAAAGTGAGAGATGAATAAGAGAAAACTTCAAAAGGGAACAACTTGATAAATCTTTGCTCCTTTTCAGTACATATGTTTATAACAGGCTCTCTTGTGAATTATAATAGTGCCCAAATCATTACTTGCATGTAGTTCGTTCAAGTTCATTTATTTATAAAGCACATTTAAAAACGGCATAAACACATAGAACAAAAATAATAAAACATATGAATTGAAAGACCAAAAGGAATAACAGATAAACATACTGAAAACAGAGTAATAATCAAGACCATAATACAATGTTATAGAAATGGGATATTAGTAGGCCAGATCAAACAAGTGAATTAAAAGTGAATAGAAAATGGATAGGGAATGTGCCACTCTAATCTCAAGAGGCAGATTGTTCCATAATCAAGGCCCAACCTGTTACAGATCGGTCAGTCACATCGATCTCTCTCACCTGCGTTCTAATCACATGCACCTGCACCTCATCACGAGTCTCATCTAGCCCTGCGTATAAGCACACACCATCGCCTCAGTATTCGTCTGATCTCGTAAACACGAAGTGGACTCTGCTCCTGGTCCATCTCCCTTCGTTCCTGTGGAAAGCAAAGACTCTGATTACCCTCTAACCAATCCACGTAAACCCTCCGACGTTGTTCTACTCACCTCCTGTCTCCAATCTCAGCTCCAAGATCCTCAGACTGTCAAATAAACTCAGTGTTTTCACTTACCTCCGTGTCCGACCCAGTATCTGTTACACAACCACAGAAAAAGCTCGATTCCCTTTACGTTTGAGTCTGGACTGAGGAACTAAAAGGAGATTTTGATCACTGGACCTTAGACTTCTAGAGGGAATATAAAAATACAACAGCTCTGAGAGATAACAAGAGGCTTGGTTATGAAAAGGTTTGTACACTAGTAAAATAACTTTAAAATGTATTCCAAATTGAATAGGCAGCCAATGGAGGGCCCTCAATTTAGGGGCTATTTTGAAGTAATATAGCAGCAGCGGTTTGGACCAATTATAGGCGAGTAATTTTGAAATACCGCAATATAGTGAGTTGCAGTAATCTAAGCATAAGTTAATAAAAGTGTGGACAGCCACCTCTAACGTTGTAGCATTTAAAAAGTGTTTGACTTTAGACAGCAAGCAGAGTTGGTTAAAAACTGGAACCAACTACAGATGAGATGTTTATTCAATTTTAATGACTCATCAAAATGGACATCCAGATTTCACACACAAGAAGATCTGAAGGCCGATAAACTGCCCAAATCTAGGCTGGTAGCGTGAGAATGATCAGTAGGACTGAAAACAATCAACTCCGTTTTATCTTTATTTGATGTTAAATTTTTTTGGAGCTAGCCAGAATTTGACCTCTTCTAAGCACCTTAGTAATGTACTAAGTGCTGAAGGATCGTTTCTCTTAATAGGTAAATACATCTGTGTATCATCAGCGTCAAAATGAAAAGACACCCCACACCTTCTTAGAATGTAACCCAGAGGAAGCATATACAGGGATAAACGGGAGGGCGCCAATATCGAGCCTTGAGGGAGGCCAATGTTTTATGATAGGTAGCTGAAATGTGTATATTGAGCTAAGCTTGAAATTACTAGATGATGATTTTGCCATAATGACACATTCAGAATTCAGAGAGTGTGCATGTAATTGTTTGATGTTAAAAAGCTATTTAATTTATTCCTGTAGCATTAGATCATTTAGAACAGGGGTTCCTAATCCTGTTCCTGGAGATCTACCTACCCGCAGAGTTCAGTTCTAACCCTGCTTCAGCTCCTGTCTGTTATTATCAATTACTTCTGAAGATCTTATAGGTATAGTTCACACAAAAAAACGAAAATTATGTCATTAATTATTCACCCTCATTTTGTTCCAAACCACATAAGACCTTCGTTCATCTTCGGAACACAAATTAAGATATTTTTGATGAAATCTGAGAGCTTTCTGACCCTCTATATAGACAGCAATGCAACTGACACATTCAAGGCCATAAAGGGTAATGAGGACATCATTAAAGTAGTCCAGTGGATCAACCATAATGGTTTGAAGCTACAGGAATACTTTCTTTTCGTGCAAAGAAAAATTACGACTTTACGTCTTTGATGAGTGTTCACAACAGTACCACGATGCATATGTGCGGGGCTATTTTTTATGTACAAAAAGTATTATCATAGCTTCATAACATTACAGTTGAGCCACTGATGTCACATGGAATATTTTAATGATGTCCTTATTACCTTTCTGGGCCTTGAACATGGTAGTTACGTTTAAGGTCTTAAGAGTTTGGAACGATCTAGTAATAATTGATCTGAGGGTGAGTTATTAATGACAGAATTTTCATTTTTGGGTGAACTATCCCTTTAATTGCTGGTTCAGTTGTGTTTGATCAGGGTTGGAGCTGAACTTTGAATGAAGGTAGATCTCTGGGAATTGGGCACCCCTGATTTAGAGTATTTGATACAATATGAACCATCTGCCAGAAACCGCTACATTTAGTGGTCTGAATTTGGATTTACTCCTGTATTTCATCCCTGTCTCTTTTCTTTGTTACATCTGCTTTACCTTTTCTTTGGATATTTCAGTCAATTTTTCTCTCCCTCCTCCTTGTTTTACTTGTTTCCTTCATCCAGCACAAGGACTGTAATAGTATATCCGGCTGGCTCATGCAACTAGAGCTGCATTCCTTTATTGCAAATTACATGCTATTTCCCTCCTGCCAACACAACCAGTCTAGTGCAGGCCTCAGGTTTCAGTCCAGAAAATCTGCCCTGGTCCGTCATCAAACCCTTTAGCCCCGGGAGCTTCTTGCCAATCTAGAACTCACCTGACTAAAGTACTCAGGTACTAAACTGATTTTCCATCTGCTCCGTTCTGAAATTACTCCAGACAAATGACTAAGATTTAGACATCTCTTCAACTGCCTTGGCAATTAAAAAGAGACATTCAACTTGGCAACAACTGGCAGATCCTCTGTTGTGGTAGTGTGGATTCTAGGGTTTTTGATAATTTTTACCCCTGCAGGTGGTGAAGGGTATCCGTTTACCTCTCTGAGCTGTTTTGTCTAGCAATTAGAGGCATTAGTGGACATTAGTGTCACAGCGGGACACAGAATATACACACCATTCCCTCAGTGGGTTGAGAAATGCTTTCAGTATCATAAGCATTGTCATATTTAGTCTTTGCATGGGCCTCACTTTTTAATTGCCTCCTTTCACAGGCTCCCTCCAAACATCATTATGTCAAGCTCAGAATCAGGAGTATAGAGTGGGGCCCTTTATCAGGATTGGCCATCTTTTGTTGGTCCTGGAATCCTGTCCAACAAGCAGACCTATTCCTGATCCCAACTCTAACCATAACCATTATATATTAACCAAGTCCCCAGCCTAAAACCTGACCTAACCAAACCCTAAAGCTAACCTTGAGATCTGATTGGTTAACAGGAAAGTTGTGCTGGGAACATCAAGGATGTTGATCTAGGAACTTGTTCCAACAATACAGTAAATATAGCTAAATTGAAAAAGATAATGTTAGACATGGCATGTACAAAAATGAACATCTTTTATATTTCTTTCATATTACAATTGTGATTATGTTTAGGGTTTGAATACTGGAGCTGAAATGTATGGCCAGGTTTAGGTTTGGGCCATTCTTATTGTCATTTTGGTCAACCCAGTTTGACAATGCTGTCTTGTAGAAATTATCTTGACTTCTCATGAGAGTGGGTTGGTCCTATAAGGATAAATCTCAGTTACTGAATGGATGTAGTAGAAGCCAATGATCTTAATGAGGTGCAAAACACAAGGTCAAATTGACAGATGTTTCAGCCTTTGCTCCTCAGTAAATGTATGCTTTTCCAATACTTGTAGGGAGCATGCAATAATGATGAGCCTTCTCTAGACTTGTTGGGGAGATTGAATTCAGCTTAATTTGCTACGTGTCACCTTGAACAAATCCAGATGATTAGTGACAACTGTTCCCATAAGCCAGCCGTATTTCCCAAGAAGCTCAAGCATCCCTTGCCCTCCAAATTACACACACAAATTTGGACTGCTGCTCTGGATATTCCCTTGCCCAACCCCACTTGTTTTCTTTTAGCTGCATTAATTGGATTCCTTAATTAGTTCTAGTAATAATTGTAAGAGATCGACGGTAGTGGTGAGACATGTTCTCTGGCTTGTCTAGTCTTTAATGCATGCTGTTAAACTGGGTCATTAATGAAATTTATCCTGCGCCAACTGTCACTCAGATCAACAGTGACATCTTGAGTCACATGACCTCCGATTTGGACTCTACTGCCTCTCTGGTGCACCTTATACACTGAAGAGGAAAATCAGGAGACGGGAGATTCATTTAAAAACCCTCACAAAGAGTAGGAGGAGGAGTATGCAAATTTTTGGGGAACGGAGGCAGACAGTTTTAATTACCTTGTTAAGTAGGCCCACGAAGCCTGCAGCATTCTGAGGGATTTAGGAGATTTGTTTCAGTAGCTGCAGAAAACAAACTGATATGACATCCAACAAAACAATACCAGCTTAACCACAACAAGCTTCCTATACATTCAGCCGTCATGGCTACTGTCTACAGTGCATGTGCACTCACACCATAGGAAAGATAATGAGCTAGATGCCAATAGGCTGAAATTATTTTAAGCTATTTAAAATGTACATCTTATACATTTAATGCTATACATCAACAACCATGATGAAGCATTGCATTTAAACTCTGCTGCAGGCAAGTGTATCAGTGCATGCTTCAGATATGATGAATGCAAATGGATGCACTTTTGGGACACCCCAGAGCAGAGGTAGTGTCATATGCCCACATGCCAAAACGACCATATGGAGACACACCACAGCACCATTAGGTTGAATGTGGAAGGACCGGTAATGGATTACAATGCGCAACACTTCATGCTATGTCTAATTCATTTATAAGGCACTTGGTTGGCCACGCCAATTGTATTTTATCTTCTGGAGACATATCTACAACACACATACTGAATAGAGTAATAACACCAAAGATATGCAACTTCATTGGAACCGTATCAAACTTTTGGAACCAGGTGTTCTAGAGCAGTGGTTCCCAAACTTTTTTTTCATGCCCCCCCCCCCCCCCCCCCCCCCCCCCCATGTACACATATGGCAATCAACCATTAAAATCAACAAAAGAGCAACAACATGCAAGTGCTATTACAAGTCCTGGTTAGGCTAAGGCAGTACATATAGGAAGTTTTTTATATATATATATATATACAATAATATTACTAATAATGTTTTGTCTCTTAGAAATGCACATTTGAGTTAGGATGCAAATTTGTGTTCATTATCAAAATCAGTAACATCTCTAAAAATTGCAACAAACTCCTTTTTTATATGGTGAAATTTTATTTTTCTGAATGTTTGTATTTTATTAAAATGAACCATTGTTCTTCCATAGTAGCATACATTTACATCATAATAACCAGAGTTAAAACCACACACATAGCACCGCGCTACTGTGGTAAAATGCAACTATGGTTTCTAGGTAGCCTATTTATATTTAAAACAGTAGTCTAAATACATTACTTATAAATGCACAAATTCTAGCCTGTAGCTTAATAACAAATATAGTGTAATTACATTCCATTACTCCTTTAATACACGTCTACATTAATATAATACATTTTATATAAATACCCCACATTTCTGCCACAATACCATGGTGCAGTTAATGTTACTACAATAAATCCATGGTTAACGATGGCGATTTGTAGATTGAAAAGCCTTCTGACTGTATCGTTGCACACAGTGTTTTTCTGCTCTTTGTCATCGCTGTTTTATCTGGATTTACATTTATGCATTTAGCAGATGCTTTTATCCAAGGCGACTTACAGTGCATTCAGGTTAGAGGTCTGCACAGGCTCAAAACTGAAGCCCGAACCCGGCCCGTACCCGAGATCGTCTGACCCGACCCGACCCGACCCGAGCGGCACAGTTAAATTTAGAGCCCGAACCCGAGCCGAAAATACTAGATACTAGTTTATATCAGTCATTTGTGTTTGTTGAATTCAAGCGCTTCTCAGTGGACCTCACAGCGCTGTTTAGTGTTCACGTGATCAGTGAGTAAACACATCTGCCCTAGACTGCTCGCTCTGCGTTGCGCCGCTGTTTGAATGAGTAGCGCTGTTTTGTTTCCACTTTTCCCACATAAACGTTACATTGAATGTTTATTGAACTTGTTTTATCTAGGAAAATTATATCACTATAATTATAGTTATCATTTTATCGCTCAGCCCTACCTCAAATTATATCTGCTCCTGCGCCCCTGCTGTGAAAGGGGCGCACCCCCCCAGGTTGGGAACCATTCTTCTAGACTAGACTGGAATGTGAAACATGTAAAAGGTAAGGATTAAAATGTCAAGATTGGTTGTGTTCTCGAAGGTAAGATCACGGCACTCTACAGTGAGACAGACAGTACAGACACCTGCTAATGTGTCTAATTTGACTGCGTCTGATCTCTTTGAACTGCCTTCATTTTGCATGCACATGAAGAGTGCAAGGAGCTGCGATCTGATCTATAGACAGAAACCGAGAGAAAGAGATGGACAGATAGAAGAGGCGAATGAGATCTTGCACTTTGCTCCTACCCCAATGTTAGATGACAGTGTTGTCGCTACAGAAAACGTGTTAGTTTTAACACGTTGGTAAATGTGTTCACATTTCAGTACAGGAGACAAGGGTGTGTGTGAACTGGTACAGCATCTGCATGTGTATGCATACATGCCTGCATGCTTTTCAGTGAGAAAAGGAAATGCTGCGTTGTTGGTAAATATATGCCAGTTAGTGCTTGGTGGTGTCTGTACAGTTGGCGATGGTTGACAGCTTGGACCAGGGCCTGCAGCCACCCAGGGGTTTTTGGAGGCAAAGAGTCAGGCCTGCCACCCTGACTGGGCCCCTGCTTGCGGTTATCAATTAGAGAGCTGGCGAGCAACGCCTGGCCACAGCAGCTCGGAGCTAACAGAGGGGAAACGGGACAGGACAGGGAGTAAAGAAAGAGACAGACAGCACAGACTATACCTGTAGAAACTAGCAGGCTGCTGCTGAGGAACTAGGAGCACTTAAAAAAGAAAGGAAAATGCTTCATACCATCTGCAATTCGCCTTTGGTAAAGTGGATAATGTTCAGTAATGTGTGTCTGCTTTCTTTCATATGGCCCAGTTTGTGCTCAGTCAGCTGGTATTGATGGGTTTTAATGGCTGGATGGATGTGTCTTTACTGCATATGTAGCTGCTATGGACACACTGCAGATATCGTAATATTAACAGCAGATATTTGTTTAAAGCATTTCCTTTCATCGGATACATGTTGACTTAACTGCAAAAGGATAAAAGATGGATCAAAGCACAGATGAAATGATAGAGATTAGGGAGGGAGAGTTCACAGCCTGTTGCAAATTGCAGCCATCTGTGGAGATGTAGTTCAGGGCTGATAGCGCGGCCAACCTCAAATTCAGGACCAATCTATTTAAACTTTGTGTGCAGCTGACTAAAAACGTGAATGAATAAGCATGTGTGAAAATGAGCCGAGTTTGAATTAATTCATTAAATGGGGGAACCAACCTTGCTGATTAACTTGATTCTATTTCCACAGTGTTGAAGTGTATTCATTCTCATATTTTCTCGTTTCTTCTTGCCTTTTTTGTGTTGTCTCATATGATATTATTTTTTCTCTTTTGCTCAGCATGATTCTTCTTACCGTCTTTTCATCTCATCTCACCTCTTCTTGTCTTATCTTATATTTTCCTTATCGCTCCTCTCCTCTCCTCTCCTCTCCTCTCCTCTCCTCTCCTCTCCTCTCCTCTCCTCTCTCCTCTCCTCTCCTCTCCTCTCCTCTCACCGTTATTCACCCTGCCTCTTCTTGTATTGTCTCTTCTCCCCTATACTCACCTGCCATTCTCTCCTCACGATCAGCATTCAACCTGTCAATAAAATCATCTTGATATTTCACTCACCTCTTGCTCCCGGTCCAGACCAACACTTCCATAGATCCCTGGCCTTCCTCACCTTCTGATATCCTGGTGGAGCTGGGCTTCACTCATGCCAGCTTCCATTCCTCAATCTGCCTCTGCCAGTCCCGTGGCTATGCCTACTTCATACGCGGGTGATTCGACTGAGTGTGGTGGCTTCCTCCTTCAATTTGCTCTGTATATTGAGATGCAGCCGCAGAATTTCCCAACAGAGTGCTCCAAGGTAGCATTCCTAATTTTTATTCTTTCTGGTAGCGCATTGTTATGGGCAAAAGCAATATGGAATGCCAACAGTGTTATAATTAACTCCAATTAAGCTTTCACTAACCATTTTAAGGAGGTGTTTGGCACGGCTACAGGAGCCCTCTTTGTATCGGATCAGTTACTGTACTTGCGACAGGGCTCTTCTTCCACCAACGAATACACCTTGCAGTTCCGTACTCTGGCAGCAAATAGTAGATGGAATGAGGCAGCTCTTCTCGGCGTATACAGACAAGGACTGGATTCAGGCTTCCATGCTCAGATAGCGATTTGTGATGATTCTGTTGAATTGGATATCTTTATGCCTGTGCTGTGCCACTGCCGATCATTATCTGAGGACCTGCCCCATCAGACCCCCACGTCCTGCGGTGAGTACCATTCAGTCTGAACCCGTAATTTCCACGCTTTCCATGCTCTCAGTTCAACTATTCACTCCAGCCCATTCTATTACAGTCTCAGCCCTTGTCGCCTCGGGCTCCTCTGGCAACTTCATCTCGCAAGACCTTCTGAGCCACTTACATCTTCCTCGCCACCGTCATGCCCAGGAGCTCCGAGTCGAGACCATCCAGGAAAAACCGCTAGGAAGTGGCCATGTGAGGTATGAGGCACCTCCACTGAGGATCAAGATCGGTAACTTGCATGAAGAGGAGATCACATTCCTGGTACTAGAGGGACCCACTGTGGGCATCATCCTAGGACCCCCTGGCTCATCCTCCACCCTCCAGAGATCAGATGGGACTCCTGCGAGGTGATTCGCTGGAGCAAATTTTGCCACCAAAACTGTCTTACTGAACTTCCACGTCTACTCCACAAGGCACTGACCATCCAGGTTGCCTCCACACAAATTGAGCCCAGTGTTACTCCCTCCATCCCATCTGATTATGTGGCGTTCCAGGATGTCTTCAGCAAGCAGGCAGCCACCCAACTTCTACCCCATCGGCCATGGGACTGTGCCATCGACTTGCTGCCTGGAAACAAACTCCCTAAGGGTAGAGTATATCCGCTGTCCATCCCGGAGCGCAAGGCTATGGAGGAGTACATGAAGGAGGCTCTTAACCAAGGATCCATTCGACCATCCAGCTCACCGGCTACCTCAAGTTTCTTCTTCGTGGGTAAGAAGGACAGGGGCTTGCAGCCCTGTATTGACTACCGTGCTCTTAACTCACAGACGATCAAACTCCCTTATCTACTTCTCCTGGTCTCTGCCGCTCTCGAGGAACTCCGTGGGGCACGTATCTTCTCCAAGCTGGACCTGCAGAGCGCGTATAACCTTGTTAGAATCAGGAAAGGTGATGAATGGAAGACGGCCTTCATTACCCCTACCGGCCACTATGAATATCTCGTTATGCCATATGGCCCTATCTGTCTTCCAGGAATTCATGAACGAGGTGTTTCGGGAGTTCCTCCATTCCTTCGTGATTGTCTACATCGATGATATATTCATATACTCCCGGAACCTGGTCGACCATCGCCACCACGTTAGGCAGGTCCTTCATCTGTACCTCAAGCTGGAGAAGTGCGAATTCCATCACTCCACTGTGCAGTTCCTCGGCTACATCATCGGCCAGGAGGGAATCCAGTTGGACCAGGGGAGGGTGACAGCCATCACGGAGTGGCCAATTCCCCAGCCAGTAAAGGAACTTCAGAGATTCCTGGGATTTGCAAATTTCATCAAAGATTTCAGGCTGCATAATGCCCCATTGACTTCCATGCTACGGGGAAAGCCCAAGTCCCTGTCCTGGAACACCAGTGCCCAAGAAGCCTTCGAGGAACTCAACCGCATACTGTCCCAGCAATTAAGTGAACCTCCATGCCTCCAGCCTTTAGCAAAATTATGATATCAGAAATCGTGAGTTGCTCGCCATCAAGCTGGCATTGGAATAGTGGCGGCACTGGCTGGAACGAGCCAATTACCCATTCAACATCATTACAGACCACAAAAACATTCAGTATCTCCGTGAAGCCAAGAGACTCAACCCTCGCCAAGCCCGTTGGGCTTGGACACATGCAACTTTGTGGCAGTGATTGGTTCTCAAAACCCTGCAAATGTATTCCTCTCCGTGGATTACCAACTGCCCTTGAAACCACCGAACAGCTGTTCACTCATGTCTCCAGGAGCTTTGGGATACCCGAGGATATTGTGTCTGACCGGGGCCCGAAATGTATCTCCCATATGTGGAAGGCCTTCTTCCATCTGCTAGGGGTCACGGTGAGCTTGTCCTCTGGTTACCATCCACAGACGAACGGCCAGGCTGAGCGGAAGATCCAGGAGCTCGGACGTTACCTCCGGGCATACTGCCAGGTAGATCAGTACAGCTGGAGCTGTTTCCTCCCATGAGCCTAGTATGTGCAGAACTTCCTCCAACAGAACGCCACCAGCCTCACGCCCTTTCAGTACATACTCTGCTACCAGCCCCCACTCTTCCCGTTGACAGGGGAGCCCTCGGAGGTTCCAGCTGTAGACTACATATTCTGAACGAGCGAAATAGTGTGGGACTTGGCTCACATCAACCTTCAACGTGCAGTGCGGAGACACAAGAGCTTCGCAGATGCCCGGCGTGCCCCAACTCCCAAGTACCAGCCAGGAGACCAGTTATGGCTGTCCACCCAGGATCTGCGTCTCCGCCTGCCCTGCCGTAAGCTGAGTCCCCGCTACATTGGTCTGTTTACGATCCAGAGGCAGATCAAAGAGGTTACCTACCAGCTCCAATTACGACCCAGGTAACGCATTCACCCCACGTTCCATGTTTCCATGTTTTTTTTTAACTGTTCCTATCACTTAGATACTCACCTGCCATTCTCTCCTCATGATCAGCATTCAACCTGTCAATAAAATCATCTTGTTATTTCACTCACCTCTTGTTCCCGACTCTGTTTATGACAGTGTCATAATACAGAGTAATTGCCTAATTAAGTACTTAGTAGACCGAGTCTGTTACATATGTAAACTTAAGTACTCTCTTGATACACTTTATTTTAAATAGCTTATGCCTGTATAATATTC
The DNA here is from genome assembly GCA_027474115.1 of Schizopygopsis malacanthus. Lineage (NCBI taxonomy): Eukaryota > Metazoa > Chordata > Actinopteri > Cypriniformes > Cyprinidae > Schizopygopsis > Schizopygopsis malacanthus. The sequence continues at coordinate 2,728,280 of CM049879.1, forward strand.
TTTAATTTTAATGAAATTAGAAATGTATTACATGTATTTAAGCTGTGTACTAGTAGGTTAAATCAAACTAAGGTTCAGCTGGATAAGATGTACAGTATGGATACACATAAAGTATAATTAAGAACAATCTTGATACACTTTATTTAAGTAGCTTATGTCTGTGTACTTACATTTATAATTACATAGTATAATGTCTGCAACACATATGTAATACTCTTTTGGTTACATAAGTAGCTTTGTAACAGACTCTGTTACATATGTGTAACAGTAGCTGCCCATTACATGTACATAATTACAAACTGTAAGTACAGGCTGTTCCATAACTTAGTTACATTGTAAGTACATTTTGTTGTATGTAAGTAGAATGGCTACTACTAATTAATTAACTCGGTAATTACTCTGTATTATGGACACCTTTAAAGTGTTACCAAAAAATTCCTGCATACAATTGCATTTATAACTAATATAATAATATAATATTATTAATGTTGACTCATCCCTTACACCTTTACCCACCCTTGAACATACCCATACCACCAAATCTGTTCCTACTCGTATATCACCTCCATAGCAGCAAATGTTTGAAATACAATATGAACACAATAGGCCTATTGTGGCATTTTATTGTGGCCAGCCTAAGGCACACCTGTGCAATAATCATGCTGTCTAATCAGCATCTTGATATTCCACACCTGTGAGGTGGATGGATTTTCTCGGTAAAGGAAGAGTGTTCACTAACACAGCTTTAGACAGATTTGTGAACAATATTGGAGAGAAATAGGCCTTTTGTGTGCATAGAAAAAGTCTTAGATCTTTGAGTTCAGCTAATGAAAAATGGGGGCAAAAACAAAAGGGTTGCGTTTATATTTTTGTTCAGTGTGAGTGCAGCAGCAGTATTTATTGCATGCTCTCAGCAGCATTTTGTGGATGTATTGGCAGTAGCAAGTCAAGGTACACAGTGCAGCAGCAGTGTAGCAGATGTATTCCACCAAAACCAAACACATTAATATTGTCCTGTACATTACCATGCTAAACCCTCTGAGAGTTGTCATGAAAGGACTGCATTAAGTCAACTTCTCAACAATATAATGTTCCTTTTGGGTTCTTCCAATTATAAACGAGTGAGTCAAACAAAGATTTATAGTTGCAGTACAGGTCACACACAGTCACAGGGAATGCCTGCTTTTTTTCCTTCTCTTTATAGAGCGATTGTGAGTGTGGGTGCAGTTGTGTGTGTCCTGGCAGTGGATGAGACGAGCGTGGCCAAACCTTACCCTTGCCACAACTCCATTCAACTGCATGACAAACCAGGCGGAGCAGCGTGGCCCACTGCCATAATATTCGGCCTTTTATCTGTCCAGACATTACGGGTGGCTTTGTGCGTGTGAGTGAGAGAGAGAAAGAGAGCCAGCCTGAGTCAGTTTGCCACAGTCCCCATCAGCCCTGTGTTCTTTGTGTAATGTTAAACTGCACTGGGGGCCTGTGGGATACGGACAGACAATGAGGCTGGGCATGTGGCGCTTTTCTCCACTGCAGATGACATGTTTGGGGGAAACATGATGTAGGGCATCTGGCTTCTTGGCATTCAGAGCCTATTTCAGCCTTTGTCTCCTCTGAGGAGAGTGAAAAAATTGAGGTTCATTTTGTTTTGTTTTGCCATGTAGGTATGTCAAAGTCCAGACGTCTCCCACCAAATAGCAAATATTTTGGCCAACTTGTGAGCAAATATTATCATCAGATTATCAGATAATTAAATAGCAATTAAGGATAAAATAATTAATAGGCTGCCAATATCTTCTGGATCGTGGCAGCAGTTATTCATTTAGCACAATGTTAGTTTGCAATACAAATGGGGATTACAGTGTGATGCTAGAAATCTTTTCAAATAAAGAATGCTTGTGAATGTGAGGAGTGCCAAGTACTTAGGGTTTTCTTTAATTAGCACCTTTAGCAGAGGAGTGAGAGTTTCGTGAAAGACTAATTCCTTCCTTTTGGAAACCACTCTGACAACATCTGTTCTTTTGGCAAATCTCTCTCATTGACTGTGAAGTTCCAGAACTTTCAAACAAAACTCTTGTGTGCAGAGCCGAATTGGTAGCCAGCAGTTTTTAGGGTATCACCACTGACTAAAATAATGCAGAGAACATCATCAATAAATAAATGAATAAATAAAAGCATACGGAAGCTGTCAAGCAGCAGAAAAAAGCATCACAAATGTAATTATTTATAAAGAGCAGTGTTAACTATTAACTCTCACAATTGCAAGCTAACATAATGCCTTTTATACTTATGAAACTTTAGTGACACTTACTAGTCTAAAACTCACAGCCATGGTATTCTGAGAAGCAGCAAGATGTGTCACTATGTGGTTGTCACAGTGTTCTAAATGGTGCTTGTATGTAGATAGCCATAGTGTTTTAATACACCACTAATGAACTAAGAGCCTTATTTGTAACAAAAGGAACTCATTTTATTCTGTGTAAGCAGCTGTTCAGCGTTAGTTCCTTTTCAAAAGTCATTTGTCTGTTTTTATTCTTTAAGGCCACATTTCAGCAGTTTTAGTCTTTGGTTATTTCAAGCACACTCCAACATGTAATCGGAGCCTGTTGTGTTATGAATTTAGAAGTTTGAACATTTTGTCTCCATGTTTAGAACCGCTCATGCATGGTAAAGGCTACGTCAAATGTAGTTAACTATAAACTAAACAGGATTTCCACCTGATTTGCTTAGAAAGTCGCCAGCATGTCAGGCCCAATACCATGAATAGTTATGCCTCTCCCAGAAAAACAGACTGATGTACAAAGGCAAATTTAAACACGGTTAACCAGGAACAATATCTCTATGTCTTAGCTTATCAATCGGTTACATATACGGCTGATACCAGTTAGGATTGTTAGCATGTGAAGCATTGAGATATAACCAAATATAAGGGGCTTTGTTTTCCTGCCATGACCATTTTCGTAGTTATTGTGCGTTAATCTTTTAGAAAAGAAGAGAAATATAGCAGTTCAAATGTATTTAAATCTGATGCTACTGACATTTGAATGCAAGCTGGTTGTGTCTTGTCAGATCTGTTGCGATGAATGATCCCTGACCTTCTAACCTTTTGTTGGGGTCCGTGCAGCAGATTCTAAAGGAGTAAAGAGTCCTTCTGGAGACCTGCATTATCTGATTCTCCCTGCCCTCATTTGTATATGAAATGATGGTCTGTAGAGCATGACCTGAGGGCCAGGCCCCTTCTCTTAGCAATAGTCCCTGATCACTCCACTGACCATAATCCCCCAGGCCTTCCCTTCCTATAGCATGATGAAAAAGAGGCTTTTTATTCAACTCCGTTCCACTGAATCACACGTGTCAAAAGCTATCAGCTCAGAGGAGACTCTACTGCTCAGTCCATTGCTCCCTAAGCCGAGGTCTCTTCAGCTCGCTGTGCTCCATGGGATACACTGGGCAAGATCTCAAACTCGTCAGCTGAGAGCGAGACGGATCTCTCAACCTTAAGACAAATAGCTGGGGTTCTGTGTTTGTCGTAAGGGCGGAATCTGTGTAATCTAATAGTCCTCTGCCTAGTGGGAAATTGAGGAGAGCTGTGCAGATTAGAGCCTGTTGAAAGACAACAAGTCCGGAGAATACCCACGTCGGCCCGATTTTCCTGTCGGATTGAAGTGTTCCCGCCATGTATGGACTTGACTGCAGCCATTTTTGGAAAATCTCTGAATGAGAATGTTTTTTGGAGTAATCCTATCTTTAGTCCCTCTGGGCAAAACTCTCACAGCTTACTTGTAACTGTAATGGCCTTGTTTGGATAAGCCTTGCAAAGAATTTTGTGATTCACAACACAGTTTGCGATGGATTTTTTTTCTAGCCCGGTCTGAGAGCACTAAGGTTTAGATAGAGTGCCGATTTACCATGTGATTCAGTGAGGTTAAACCCCTAATGTTCTCTTGTGTGGTTTGCTTACTCCTCATGTCTGCAGTGCTGTATTCAGGATCAGTGGTTATGTGGATAGAGCTGAACGAACGTAGGTAATTATCCCATCCTGATGTCCTGAATTCTCCCTATGAAGCCTATGCCTAGTGCATATCTAACACAGTTCCCTGATGTACAAGAATTCTTCCTCAATTGCAATGCATCAATTGATTATTATATCGCAAGAAGATGTGTAAGCATTTTGGGATTGACTGCTCTTTGTGCTGAACTGAATGTTCTGGACCAGACTGACACCTCTAGAAGAAGATCCTGCACTTGCTGAGCAAAGATTACCTTTCTTGAATGATTGGCCTTTATAATTATTGTATAGGGTTTTCACAATATTGTCTCATACTTAAATAATTCATGGCATACACTCTAAAAAAACATGGTTATTTAAAGGTTCTTTACTTGCAGTAATTGTTTTATATAGAACCTTAGCATTCTGAAGAACCAGTTTATGCCAAAATAGTTCTTTGTTAGAATTTAGGGTTCTTTGTTCCCGCCATTTTGTTTTTCAAATCTGTAACTGTCAAAGCACTTAATTACTGATTTTCTGAAGGTCGGTGATCCAACTACACAGACTTTCAACACACTCTCAACAGGTAAAGTATTTCATTCTTAAATTGAAATACAAATTTTACTTTTAAATTGTTACCGGTTTCCAAACAAAAATGTTCTTATCTTTTTTTGTTTTGTTTTTGGTCACATATAGCCTAAGCGTGTTCAGCTCTGTTAAGCTTTGGAAACGTATCTCCTCTTCTCCACTAAGTAAAAGAGACTATGAATTTATAATTAATATTGTAAGACTTTTTAAATGATTACTTGGGTTTATGTATAAACTTACCCAGTTACAAAAACATATTAAAACTATTCCATTACTTTCTGACACTTTTTTCTTTTAAGATTGTGAAGGGCTCACATATTGTCCATTTTTGTTTTTGGCCTTCATAAACATAATTGTTTTTACATAAACACATGGACACACTGTAACGAGATCTTGTCTCTTTTTAGTTAAAGTTAACATGTACGTGTGACCAGCTCTAGTCAGTTAAGGATATTCTCCTCTTCTTCACTAAGTAATAAATATATTGAATGTATGACCCATTTTGTTAGATATTTTTATTACTAGAGTTTATACATAAACATACCCAGCTATCCCATGACTTTATATTACTTTTTCCTTTTAACATTGTGAAATGCTCACATACTACTTTTGGCCTTCATAAACAATTGTTTTCACATAAACAACTGAAAGGAGACATATATCTAAACTCAATTGTACATTTCAGAAACTACAACCTCGTCATCTGCAAAGAGAAACTGCCATTAAATCACACCAAAATACACATAATGATTAACTTAAAGGCATCATAGAGGATTGTGAAGAGATTTTACTGGAGCTTGGTCTTCAATACACTGATTTATGTTCTATTTTGTGTAACTTTTTTAAGTATTTATTTATTTTCAATGTCCATTGTCATTCATTAATGTATTCTACTAATAACTGTTGTTTGTTAGAACACTCATTTTTGCTACAATTTCACATCACTAAAAAATAAATACAATTGACACGTTGAAACCCTAATAGACTTGTATAGTATAAGATATTACAAGTATCTTATAAGATAGGTAAGAACGATTACAAGACCAGGCAGATAGAGGGGTAAAACAAATATATATTAATAAATAATATATACAAATAATACTAATATTAATGAAAAACTATCATCAAAAATGTTATTTATAACACCATTAAGGTCCTATATAGCATTTTCAAAGCATGATTCTGTATGAAACCCTATAAAAAAGGTTCTATTTAGCACTAAAAAGGGTTCTGCTTGTCAAAGAGTCCCCGCAGTCTGAGTTTGTTTTGCACTTACCTCTGTGTCCTCTGTCTATCAGCTAACACTGCTATTGTTACAAGCCGAAAACCCCTTTTCTGGTACGGTTTAGAACGATTTTTCTTAAGAGTGTTGTGGAGTAACAGAATTGTGACCATGAGAGACTGTAACATAGTCCTAACACTGACAGGAAACCCACACTGCACCTAAAGCAGTTAACTATCAATACATTAGGAGGGAAATTTAGTTGAATAAAGGGAAATTGTTTGATTATGTTGCAACTTGTTGAATTCCCAATCCCGGCCCTAAGCCTATCTCTAACTTGTCAAATCTGATTGGCTGATACAAATGTTGTTCTAGAACCAAAAAGGATGTTGAACCAGAGCATGTCCTACTTATGCCCAGTCTCCCAAGCAATTGTGACTCAGTTTTGACACTTAGGGGGTGTGCATGCAGCCAAACATTTAGCCTTTCCAAGTTTAACGATATGATGGCATGCATGAACACAGGCAGTCAACATGCACACTAGAATGTTTAATCTTTGTCCAATGTCAGCGCCCCACAGAAATTATGACTAATACAAATGTATTGGTACTTGTCAGTAATAATTTTGGCAGCAAGATTTAGATTTGTACATTGTCTTCTGGCTAAAGTTAGTTTTTATTATATTTTAGTCATCTGAATTGTTTTAAAACAGACAGTGGCAGGTATATTAGGGTACTGTCACTGTCATATTTAATGTGTTGATTCAGTATACTTATACATATGGAATATTATCTTAACATTCACTTAAGACATGACTAAATGTGTTGAAGTGAATACTCTCCCAAATGGACATTTTAACATAATTATATTTGTCCAATCAGGTGTGATAAGGCGCAAAACAGAACTTACACTGTTATGCACTGTACATGTATCCTAACATATACCTTAACACAAAAAAATAAAGCATAGTTTGGGCTTTAACTTTAGCCATAGTAACTGTGGATAAATGATTAATGCTTTATTTATAAAGCACAGGATGGCGTTTTTGGACATAGCTGTAGTGGTCTCATAATTCCAGGCAAAGCTTGAGAAGCTAATAACTGGATATGACTACGCCACACTTCAGAATGAAATAAAAGGTTATGATAAATGTAGCGAGCAAATTGAAAATGCAGAGATCTCTTCTGTGGGTCAAGTGAGATCTGCACAGCACTTGTGTAGATCTCACTTGTGTAGATCTCAAAAAATGCCCTTTTCTAAAAGGGTTTGAAATAAACAGCTTTGTCTCAGGAGCCAGCCTGTGTTTCAGTCTGCTGTCGTATGAAGAGATGTCTGGAAGTGAGACTGAGCAGGCGAATGCCAATGCCCTAAACGGTTAAGAGCGCAGAGTGCCAAAGCGCCTGGCACAGAGACAACTGGCACACGGCGACAGTCACTGAATTACATTACTGTCAGTGTGAAAATTATAAAACAGAATGCAGTGATTCAAATTATGCTTTCATTTGGACATTAGAACAGGACCACTTTGCAATGCACATGATGAATGTGAAGTTTCTCCACGCGGAGACTGGGAAGAGTGTAATGCCTTAAAAGTCAGGGAGTGTGTTTTCAGTATGCTGATAAAATCTCAATGACATTTTTTTTTTTGTACAGCACATTGTTATGCTTTAGCTTGAGTTGAACAAATAATTTTTGCTTGGATGGAACAACAGCTACGTTAATTATGTCTCTATTTGTTTCTCTGTTTCTGCCATGGGAACATCCGGTGGTAACAAGGAATTACACAAGCTTCAGTCCTGAACCCTTAAATGATCTGAGATGACCGAACACCTGAGAAGAGATGATGACAAACCCTCGGAGGACCTCAGAGGAAGCCAACCATCAGACAGTATACAGAATTAACCAAATGTTGCCATGAGTTAAATATATTAAGTTTCTGCAATATATAAATCTATTGCAGAAACTTAATTTCCTGTAAAGCTGCTTTGCAATGATTGTATCGTAAAAAGCGCTATACAAATAATCTTGAATTGAATTTAACTAATCGATTCTTGGGATTTAAGAATCAATAGTTTCATGAAAATGAGAATCGATTAAATTGACAGCCCTAGACTGCGTTTGATCAGATACAACTGCAGTACAAGATTATGAGAAGCATTATATGAATGCTTAGCCAAAGAGATGTGTCTTTAATCTAGATTTAAACAGAGAGAGCGTGTCTGATTAGTCTAGCCTGTTTTCAGTTAATGAACAGTCTGGCGCACCTCCCATCCAATAAAATGCCACAAGCTTTGTGCTTTGTTACTTTTGACATGAAACGAAATCTCAGATTTCAAATGCTGTCCATTGTATTACAGTATTTAATACTGATTGGCGTTTTGACGTTTGTTTTGGTACTGGTCCCGACTCGTTTTCTACAGCATTTAAAAAAAAAATACATTCCCCACCTTTAATACAACAGCTTGCAAATAATATCATATAGTTCCATATAGAATCAAATATATTTGTGACTCCAAAAAATGAACTCCAGAGAGCACTTTGCTAAATATATGCACCATATAATATATTATAATATTTACTTCAGTGTTTAATTTATGTTTAAATAAATACGTCAAGTTTTTGTGTTAGGCACCATTTAAATGTTTATATTTAAAAAAATAACGCCAACAAAAAGCAAGTTGGGTATAATTATGTAACTGATACTTTATTATTATAAACTTCATTGAGTGTAATTTAAGTGTTTGTATACAAATCAAATCATTTGAACCCTCAAGATTATAATGTAGTATCAACTGCCCCGTTTACACTAGTGAGTTTTCGTTTTAAAACGCATATCTTTTGCTTTGGCAGAGGATTGTGTGGTCCCGTGGCTATTTTTACAAAATGATTACAAAATCGGTCTCATTTTTAAAAAGGTTTCTATCTAAAAAAATTTTTTACATTTGCCTTATTAAATGAACTATTATTTATATGTGTTTTTTTCTTCTGGGGCCTGAAACAGAGGGATTTTGGTAAATACTGACAGTTAAACAATATTTTGCTGAATGTATTTTTGGACTGGCATCTTGGCTGTTTTAGGTCTGTCATAATTAAATATGACAATAAAATCACCAGCAAGTCTCTGTTTCAATAAACGACTTTCTGAATCATTTAAATCAAACGATTCATTCAAAATGGCTGATTCAATAGAAACAAAACAAGTGAGACCATCTAAATGGACCGTTGAATCACTGGCTCTCTCGATTCGTTCAAAAACTGATTCATTCACGGAATAAAACACAATGTTGCTATGCACTGTTGTATAAAACTAATAGTACATTTGTGCTCGCGGCCTCACGCACATGTGCTGATATACAGAAAATTAAATTGCTTGTGCAATGAATTAAAAAATGTAAAAACTCAGACATGGTTATATTTTGTTTCATTGGTGAAATTATAAGGGCATTTGAACTGTATTCTAATGGGCTTCAGCGTGCAGTGAATAAAAGCACTCAAGACGTGTTTTTTTGTGGATAATTTCAGCTCTCCTATTGTCTCTCAGTCCCTCACACACATTATGTCAGGACAATGTCTTTAAATTCTAATCAAGGAAAAATCATACCTTCTATTGTCTTCTTTTTAAAGAACTTCAAAAGTTGCTCTTGAACCATTTTGCAAGAAAAATGACGAAATTTCTTCTGCCTGTGTACTGCTACAGTACCGAGTTCTGATTGGCCAATCACTGTTATTTAGTTTATAAATGATCAGAAGTATATCATTTTAGCATTTCATGTGCATGATAAGTTTTACTTAATACACAACATTAATAATCCAAAGGGGATGGTAAGGGGGGATGGTGGTTTTACAGAGGGGATGTTTTTTGCCATTTTTTTCGACAAGGGGGATGCCATCCCCCCTCATTTCGAGCCCTGGTTACACCAATAGTTTACATTACTCTGCCATTTTCAAAACTGAGACTTTTGAAAATGCTGCAGACCCTGTTTTAGTTCAAAAACTCTGGGGGTACATTTCAGTGTAAACGGACCAAAACGGAGACTTTTGAAAACAATGGCTTGGCTGCCCACATTAGCACTGCCTATCCTTGATAACTGTGTAAATAATAACATCATGCTCATTGTTGTACCCATAGATATGTATGGGTAAATTCCTCATTCGATCGCTTGGGATCCGCCATTTAAATTATAGGGAATCTAGTTACACATATCTATGGTTGTATCTGCATGAAAGGTCATGTGACATGCGTTTTCGGTTGTGTTGTGTAAACGGAGATCGTTTCTGAAACGCAACGGAAACGCCAGTGTAGACGAGGATCGTTTTCATTCTAAAATGCCGTTTTAAAACGAAAATGCAGTAGTGTAAATGGGGCGTTAGTTGAGAGATTTATTTTTCTTGAGAAAATTTGACATGTACTGTACCTGATATGTATCCAAAATAATCAGGATTGAATCAAAAAACGAATCGAATTGAGAGCTTGTGAATCAGAATCGAATCATGAAATTTGTGTCAAAACCCAGCCCTATAGTGCAATATTATAAATAGTACAATGCACGATATCTTTCTCATATTAGGAGAAGAAAACATTTTACTACACTATGTTTGCCAATGTTAAAGAAAGCAATTAAAAATCATTTATTTTATGCATGCATGCCTTGTGAACTATTAGCAGAATGCAATTTCTCATCTCGATTATCTTCTTCGATATCAGCAGACATTTTGCTAATGACGTTCTTCTTATCTTGTTGTATTGATCATGTGAGTGTTCAGACGATCTGCTGTTATTCGATGTGGAGAGTCTCTCAGACATCTGAAACCTGACGCTGGAGGTCATTTTGTGATTTTATCACATGGCGGCAATAATTGGAACAAGGTTTTCACTTCTTCCACATCACGCACACACACACACACACACACACACACACACACATGTTGGGTTTCCATGTTTTATGGGGACTTTCCATAGACGTAATGGTTTTTATACTGTACAAACTGTATATTCTATCCCCTTACACTGCCCCTATCCCTAAACCTAACCATCACAGGAGACATTCTGCAATTTTACATTTTCAAAAAACATCACTTAGTCTGATTTATAAGCTGGTTTCCTCATGGGGACCAAAAAATGTCCCCACACGGACAAGGATTTTGGATATTGCCATCGTTGTGGGGACATTTTGCCCCATAACGTAGGGTATACCTGAACCACACACACACACACACACACACACACACACAGATGTCCAGTCACGGATCATTAAGTCAGTAGAGCCATGCTGCTGACCAGAATGGTCATGTGTAACCTACAGCTGTATTATGTATATTTGAGTGTACATACACAATTAAATTGTGTGCATTTGGTGTGTGTGTGAGTGTGATCTACAGGTGCACAGGTCCTGGTCTCCACGGAAAGGGAACATTAGCCTGGGGCCATGGACGCACAGTAAGTGTGTGTGTGTGTGTGTGTCTGTAAGAGTGAGAGCTGTTTCAAATGCAAATCTCTTGCTCCACTTCAGACAATACAGACCTCTATCAAAGCAGCTTGTAAAATATCAGCACCCTGTGGCTCCATTTATAAAAAAGGCACCCCAAACAGGGCCGGAGGAGAGAGGGGCCCCTCCACATAAGTCTGATGGGGTCAGACTTCCAGGACAAGCCCGTATAAGTGCCCTCTCTACATCTGCTGTTTAACACACAGGCCTTAATGAGAAAACCAAGCAAGCTGCATTAACGCAACACAAACGTAAATAACCGCCACACACTGATGAACAGACAACACATGTGTGAGAGGAAGTGTGAGGGTTTTAACTTCCTCTGTATCTGATACAGGCCTGGCCACTGTCTGATGTATCTGTATTGTGCAGGCCATGAATCTAGTATAGGATTCTATAAATTAGGACCCATTTTTCATATTCTTTTAATTGGCTAGTTTATAAAATTACTTTTGAAGCAAGCTGAGATCATCCACTACCACTACAAATAGACAAGAGACACTATTACTGTTGCTTACATGCAGGGTTTTGTATTTATAACTCCTAGCAGTAAATGTTACATTTGTATTTCAGTGCAAAACTTGTCTAGCACTGTTTTGGCTATGGACACGATGCCACAAATCATTCAGCTTTTTGAGGAGATGTTTGGGCTGTTAGTGATTTTAAAGGGTGCTTATCATTAAATAAATGACTTTTCCCATTTTTAAAGCCCTAAAAACACTGCACGATTTGTGGCTGTCCCAGATGAAAACATCGTGTCGATTTCTGTGATCGTGGCTTCTAATCGGTGCTCTTATGTCGCACAGTAAGAGAGGTTCAAAGACGGTTTTCATTACAATGGTAAAGTGTACATTTCTTGCTTTGCTGTAAATATGCCAAACTAAACATGCCGAGCGCTGTTCGCCATCATTATCGTTAAACAACTGGATCAGTCACGAACGATTGGATCCACTGAACGAGTCACATTTTTGAGTTTGAACAAGAGATCTCGTTCTTGAATAAATTGCACGAACTGGTACATGTTGTTTGTGAACGAATGTGGTCGGTCATTTGAGTCAGTCTCATTCAGCAGTCAGCAGAAAGCGGATGCAAAGCACAGTCATATGTACTGTGCACAGTTTTTATATATTAACATTTAACTTACAGAACATAACTCCACGACATGTTAAACATAATCCCAGATTTATGAATGTGTAAATCTACCCAAACAATTAAAATGTTAATGTGCTTTGGTTATCTGAACCACGTATTTAGACTTATTTCATTTATTTGATGTGTAGATTAGGCACACATTTTTGATAGTCAAATAATGTTTTTTTTTGCTTTTTTTAATTCGTTGACTTATACATAACACATAAGACACTATTTTTCGCCACCTGCGTATTTATATAATATGAAGAAATTGTCAATGAAAGAATCAGTGAATGAATCATTTTGGTGAACAAACTGAAAATGAACTAATCTCTTGAAAGAATCACTATTTTATTCTTCTATAGAAATGTGCATCGTAGCATACGATTTAAAGGTGTCATCATCATGCAGTCTACACAAACATCGTAGCCAATTTTATTAGATCCATGTTGCACATGTGACATGCAATGATCTTATAGGATTGCTCAAATCATTCAGTGCGTTTAGGGCTTAAGCGCTATAATCGGGTCCCCAGTGCATCCAACCCAGAACGTGTGAAAAATATCTATATATGCATTATTTTTTTGGGGTAAGACTTTCTCTGCAAGCTTCCACCCATGGTGCCACCATTGTGTTTTTGCAAACAGTGTACCAGTTTTAAGGCCATGGCAAAAGTTCAATGAAAGCATGCTAACTATGCTTTCTAAACTATGCTAACTATGCTACTAAAGCAATGCTATGTGTTCCTGTGGCTCAGTGGTAGAGCATTGCGTTAGCAGCGCAAAGGTTGTGGGTTCAATTCTCAGGGAACACACATACTGACAAAAAAATTTATAGCCTGAATGCACTGTAAGTTGCTTTGGATAAAAGCATCTGCTAAATGTAACTGTTCTGTCTTTGTTTGCATTGACGAGTACACAACACTGTTTAGAGTCCCAGCCCCGAGGACACGAGATCAGTGGATTTATTGATTTATTTACTGTATATCATGCTGCTGCCACACAGATTTAATATAAACGTGATTTATTTCGTAGCTGTTTACCGACTGTTTTTGTTTGTGTGTGTTTTTAACATAAACTTGTGTGTATTTGAGTGCAATAAGACATGAACGAGATCTTAGTTTAGTACTCACATGCCGTGTGACTGCCGCTTTCTGTGCGCATGCTTAAGATGTGTGCGCTCAGAAAACACTATATCAGAAGTTTAAACTAATATGGCTCGGATTTCAGCGCAATAGACATGATATTCAAAACGAAACAGATGTTTTTTTTAGCAGAGTATCTTAGGAACAAGCTGTAAAGGCACAGCTCTATTCTGGAAAAGAATGTTTCTGCTTCCACTCAAAATAGGCATTTCTTAAAATGATATAATACATTATCTGTGGGGTATTTTGAGCGGAAGCTTCACAGACACATTCTGGGGACACCCGGGACTTATATTGCATCTTGTAAAAAAAAGGACATAATAGGTGCCCTTCAAGATTTTGCCTGGTGAAAATGAAATCCCATAGAGTAACACTGAGTAAGAGACTCAAGCCAGACTATGATAGAGACTTGAGTGTGGACTCTTAGCATCTCTCTGGTAACCACCCAGCACAACATAGCAATTACATTGCAACTATTTAGACCACCCTAACAACTAAATAACTCCCTGACAACCACATAGAAAACCCTAGCAACTGCATAACTGCCTGGCAACCACCTAGAACACCCTAGCAACCATATAACTACCTGACAACCAACTAGAACACCTTAGCAACTTCATAACAACTTCTTGGCAACCACCTAGAATACCCTAGCAACCGCATAACTCCCTGTTAACCATATAGAATACACTAGCAACTTCATAACAATTACTTGGCAACCACCTAGAACACCTTAGCAACCGCATAACTCCCTGCCAACCACCTAGAACACACTAGCAAATGCATAACTCACTAGCAACTACATAGAACACCCTAGCAACTGCATAACTCACTGGCAACTACATAGAACACCCTAGCAACTGCATAACTCACTGGCAACTACATAGAACACCCTAGCAACTGCATAACTCACTGGCAACTACATAGAACACCCTAGCAACTGCATATGTCCTTAGCAACCAACTAGAACACCCTAGAAACCGCATAACTCCCTGTCATCCACATAGAACAACCCTAGCAACCACATAACAACGTCTTGGCAACAATAGAACACAGGACATAACTTTTACATTACATGCATTACTTTTATGCATTTAACTACATAGCAGCACTGCATATCCAAAGCGACTTACATTACATAGCATTTAACTCACTGTCTACATTTCTAGCAACTGCATATCACTGGCATCGAACTTGCATCTCACTGGCGAACCCATGATCTGGCGTTGCTAGCCGCCATGCTAGCTACCAGTTGAGCTACAGGAAAGCTAGTAAAGCATAGCTAACAGTTCTCTTCATGTAGTTTAGATATCTGTTGTGAATGTGAATCTACATTTGCCTTAGTGAAGTTTTGTAAGTCTACGACATAGCTGCAACTGCTTTTCCCCAATTGTGAATATTTCTGAGTCAGTCATTGGAGAGCAGTCTTTTAAATGCAACATTACCATTCACAGCTGAATGTGACTATTTTTGCCATCCACTTACAGAATTTCTTTTGTCCAATGTGACAAATCTGCTGTATGGCAAACCTATATAGTTCAGAAACTAGAGCTTACACAATAGGCCGATGATTCAGTGGCACTGATGATGGGTGACAGTAGTTTTGGCACGTATTGTTTTAGTCATAAAAAACTGTCAGGGGCTGTGAGCATGTGCAGTCTGTTTTACAATGCTATAACAGAGCACTCACACTGTAAACACTTACTGGGAAGCCGTTCAGACACTTGACTGTGTGTTAGACTCATTGGCGGAGCCAGCATGCTGAAATGTTATCTTCTTAGTGAAGAGCCCCAGCGGACAGCCTCCTCTAGATACATATTATGTGTTTTTATGTGTCAAAGCGCATACCCCCCACAGCACATTATCAGCCATTAGTGGGAGGAAACGGCATCTCTGAGGAGGGAGTTATGCCAGCGGTCTGATCATGTTGACTGATTTTGATTAGGTCATGTTAGGAGCATTACTCTGAGAGAATGAGAAAATGTGTTGGGAGGGCTGTGGGGTTATTTATACATCAGGCCCCTGAAGTGCATGTAATGGCAGCTCAGAGATGACAGGCTTTCCCATGCAGGCCTGTGAGAGTAAGTGCCGGACCGTCGATGAAGGAAGCATATGCTCTTCTCGCAGTCCCCTGACCTTTCTTATGGAGTTATCAAATGCTTTAAACACCTGTCAGAATCTTACAATATTATTTAAAGGCAACATGGAATCAAAATGGCTTCTGTTTATTGTTTTAATATGCATATTACTGATCTTAGAGATCACTTATCACAATCCAACCAAGTTCGGGATTTGATGACAGCTTCAAGCTTGAATATATACATTTACAAATTATAAAACTAAAAAACACCCAATTAATTGCCATGAAGTTTGAAGTAAGAATCTCTTATGTATGGAAGCCTGTTTCCGCCACTGAATAAAATAATTATAAAAAAAGGTAATTGCAACAATTGCATGATACAAACTTTGCAATTGCATGTTATAAAGTCAGAATTGCAAGATATACTGTAAAGTCAGTCAGCAAGATATAAGATTTACTGTAAATTCAGTATTTTTTCACCCTCAGAACTGAACTTTATAGCCCGCAACTGTGAGTTTATTTTTGCTGAGAAAAGAAGTCAAAATTGTGAGATATAAACTAAAGAAAAAACAACAACTGTGAGATAAAAAAATTCAATTTCAATTCGATTTTGATTAAAAAACATTTAATTTAGAGGCTGAATAAACAGGTTTCCATACTAACTCTTACAGGTACCAAATGCATTTATTTGGTCAAATATACATTGTATATATTACATTTACATTTAGCTTTTGTATATATTAACAGTAACATTGTGAAATATTGATTTACAAATATTTGTTTTCTATTTTAAACCTATTTCTATTTTACTTCAGTCTTCAGTGTCACATGATCCTTAAAAAATAATTATAATATGCTGATCTTTTCTGCTTATTATCAATGTTAAAACAGTTGTGCTGCTTACTGTTTTTGTGGAATCCATGATACATTTTGTTCTTTGCTGAACTGAAAGTTCAAAAGAACAGCATAAAATTTAAAATAGAAAACTTTTGTAACATTATGTCTTTACTGTCATGTTTAAGCAATTTAATGCTTCCTTGCTGAATGTAAGTATTAAAACATCTTATTGTCCCCAAGCCTCCAAACTGTATTTTGTGTTTTTAATCTATTCTATGTATTATTGTTAGCATTGTTGTTACATTTAGTGAGTTTTCCCAACACTGGTACCTCCTCAGGTTACAGCACAGACCAGCTACTGTACATTCGCGCCTGGGTTTTATGGGAGGCTTCCTTCCAAGGAGAATCTTATGCAAACAACAGTTGAGTGATATACATGATTCATTGGCATCTTATCTTCCCTGAATCACTACCTATGCCTCACGTTATTAGACTGCAAAAAGAAAATCAGTTTGAAGAATAAAGCTGGGCTCTATCTCGGGCTTAATCCAATAGGGGGTGATTAGATAGGGCTGCTTTCTGCTCTTATAAGAAGCTCATTGTATAGCAGCTGAAAGGAGCACAGAAGTTTTGCCTGCAAGAAAATCACGGGACCATTCTAAATGCATTCCTCTATATATTGCATGTGCTAATTTTTAGGGCATTTAAACATACTGAGAAGCATCTAGAATGGTTTATGGATGCTACGTTTAGTCTATTTCAGTGGTTCCCAAATGGTACGTCACAGGTCTGTTCTGATACGTTGCTAAAAGATGGTAAATGCAATTAATAAACTCAAGAACAACTGTCTATGGATATCAAAATTAATAGGTTTAAAGGATTAGTTCACCTCTAGAATAAAAAAAATCTCACCCCCACATCATCCAAGATGTTCATGTCTTTCTTTCTTCAGTCGAAAATAAATTAAGGTTTTTGAGGAAAACAATCTAGAATTTTTCCGCATTTGTGGTTAAACAGTATAAATTGTATTTTTTATCATTATGGCCAGTTGTTTAGCTAGATAAGACCCTTATTCCTCAATTGGGATTGTTCAGAACTCTTTTAAGCTGCATTGAAACTGCAGTTTGGACCTTCACTCCATTAAAGTCCACTATATGGAGAAAATCCTGGAACGTTTTCCTCAAAAACGTCTCGGGTTACTCGCGTAACCCTTGTTCTCTGAATCGGGAACGAGACACTGCATAAAGCTAAGACGCTTTGGGAACGATATACCAAACACGCCAAGCTAAAAACGCTGCCCTATCTGGCCCATTTATGTAGATCTCGGTTGAGGGTGCCAGGACTTGCCTTGAAGCTGAGAGAGGTCCTGCCTGATCGGAATCTCCCAAGGGGGGCGATAACCTCGCAGCCCTCCATCCCTCCCAACATCTTTTCTCATTCCCTCAGAGTAATGCTCCTAACATGACCTAATCAAAATCAGTCAACATGATCAGACCGCTGGCAAAACTCCCTCCGATATAGAAGAGGAATCGGGTCCGAGAACCACGTCTGGGATGGCCAGAACGGGGCTAAGAATAGGAGAATGATACCGCTCTCCTTCACTCTGCACAGGACTGCCGGAATTAGCTTGACTGGCGGAAACACGTACAGCCTCCTGTCCAGCCAAGGGTGAGCGAGCGCATCTATGCCCAGAGGTGCTGGGGTACTCAGGGAGAACCAAAGCGGGCATTGGGATGACTACTGTGATGCAAAGAGGTCCACTTCCACTTTGCCGAACAAATCTGGGCTACTGTTTGATGGTTCAACATCCACTCCCCCGACCTAAACTTCTGTCTTGACAGAAAGTCGGCTGTGAGGTTCAAGACTTCCAGAACATGAACTGCTTTCAAGGAGTGGAACTTGTCCTGAGTCCAAAGGAGGAGACGGCGTGCATGCCTGTTTAGGGTGCGTAACCGTGAACACTTTTGGCAATTTATATTGGATACTACCGCCATGTTGTCCTTCCTGACAGTCACATGACACCCCTTGAGAGAGGGGAGAAAATGAATCAGTGCCAGGAAGACAGCTCTTAACTCCAGGTAGTTTATGTGCTAAGAGAGGAACTCTCCTATCCAGATTCCACATGCACTCTGCACTCGAAGACCGCGCTCCAGCCTGTCCATGCGTCCATCGTGACCATTTGGCGACGGTGAATCGCACCCATTATGACTCCACTCTGGAGAAAAAGGGGGGTTTCGCCATATTAAAAAGGCACGAAAGAAACTGCGCGATACCCTGATTAGGTGAGTGGCTGGTCTTTTGGAGCGGAACCTTCAGCGGAAAAGCTTCATCCACCAAAGGAACAGCCTCATGTGGAGTAACCCCAGGGTCAGCACATGGGAGGCTGCGGCCATGAGGCTTAAGAGCCTGCGACAAGTGCTCACGGAAATATAATGGTCTAGCTTGAAGCGGGCCAAACACGTATTGAGGCTGGAAATACGGGCAGGAGCCAGACAGGCCTGCATTTTAACAGAATCCAAGCGAACTCCCAAAAAACAGTTTGTTAAGAAGGGGAGAGAACACTCTTCTTGGTGTTTGTTTTGAGGCCAAGAGCACAAACGTTGAGGAGGACGACATCCCTGTGACAGCTCACTGACTCCCTGGAGTGGACCAGAATGAGCCAATCGTCCAGGTAATTGAGTACACGAATGCCCTGGAGCCTCAAAGGGGCCAGGGCAGCATCCATGCATTTTGTGAACATTCTCAGCACCAAAGCCAGGCCAAAGGGAAGCACTTTGTATTGATAAGCCTTCCCTCCAAAAGCGAACCTAAGGAACTTCCTGTGCAAATAGGCATCTTTCAGGTCCACTGTGACAGACCAGTCTCCCACTCGAATCTGAGACATATCAGTCTTCAACGTCAACATCTTGAAGGGAGAGGCTCAGACGATGAAGGTATAGAATGGGTAGTAAACCACCGTCCCTCTTTGGCACAAGGAAATAGCGGCTGAAAAAACTCGTTCCAGATCCGATTGAGGGACTTCCTCTATTACCCCGTTGAAGACGAGGGAGGGCAGTTCCTGCCGTAGCACAGAAGCATTTGAGGCACTGCTTGCTGCTCTCTGGTGAACCCCGTCGAAGGGGGGGGAGGGGTGGGTGGCTCACAGCCAAACTGAAGTGTGTAGCCGGACCGAACTGTGTGGAGAACCCAAGACGATACCCCTGGTAGACGCTCCCATTCATGAAAGAAATGGACGTCATCCACCATGAAGGAAAGTCCTTGGCATCCTTGTTTACGGACTGAAGAGTGGCCGGTACGGGGCCTGTTCACGGAAGCGCCTCTGGAGCACGGCGGGGAAAAAAGGATGACTCAACCCGAGCGGAGGTTTTCGCAAAATTCGCATTTTGAAATGCCGAAAACAGCCTCATGTGCATGCAAAAAAACAATATATTTTACACACTTACTGTGAGAGTCGTCGCCTGCGATGAAGTAAGAACACTGAGGCTGACAGCGATGATATTCCATGGCACTTCACCGCAAGAAGAACAGAGTTCCACTACTGCAGTCGCCGAAGTGCGAACCAAGAAAAATCCTGAGAAAGCGATTGAAATTGGGCCAGAAAAATCGCAACAGAAGGGCTAATATAGCCACTTCGTGAAGGCAGAGAAATCTGAGGAGCAGATGGCGTGTTCGCCAGTATAAGGAAACGAAGTGAGAACGTCGAGGATGGCATTCGCGCCATCAGCCAATGAATTGGTGTGATTCTATACGGGTTTCAGACAATCGGCACGCCTAGGGGCGTTCCCAAAGCGTCTTCGCTTTACGCAGCGTTGAGTGAACTTATGAAATAGAACTTTCATTTATTTGCGACTGAAGAAAGAAAGACGTGATGGATGACATGGGGGTGAGTAAATTAGCAGGAAATTTTTAATCTGGAAGTGAACTTATCCTTTAAATAAATAACTAGGTTTAAGTATTAAAGTTGTGCAGAAAACACTTGCCAGCTATTGCTACATTCATGGCAAATAAGGCAGATAAAGTGTTGCATGACATGCCCTCATCCTCAGCAATTTTTGACAAAAGGCATAAAAATGCTTCATCATCTCTGCTGTTAAGATATCATAACTGGCCTCAGTTTCTTTCTGAATCAAGCAGTTTGTGAATCACATTGGACAACGACCACTTGTTTCTCTTGACTCTGCTCAGGCATTAAGAAGGTCATGGCCTAAGACTCAGACAGCAAATGTACCATTTACATTTATTTTACCATTTATTTGAAGTGTACAGCACTTTAGTTTGCAGCAAAGCATGCTTGGGTCCTCAGGGAATAATTTGTAATATGAAACACTAGATTAAATTACATTTTGTGGCCAAAAAAGGAAACAATAATTTATATTGGTAAATGGAAATTAGCTGAACGCTAAATCTAAATTAAAAGCAATTACAATATCCATTTTAAAAAACTAAAACAAGCTCTGTTAGACAGGGCTTGTGCATATATATTAGTATGTGATTAGTATGTTACATATTTGTGTGTGTCTCATTGTTTTCGTCTTCTTGTTGCAGTATCAGAGCAACATCTCTCTGGTCAATGATTTAATAAAGAATGAAACTAATTAGAGACATGCTTAGAGCAATGTCTATTTCATGACTAATGCACAAGGGGCTTATTTTAAACCATGTTGCTCTTAGGTCTGGACGCTTTCCTGACAGTAATAGCCTAGTTGTGATATTCAACAGCAGAGCGACCGTTTCTGAGCTGCACATGCACTTCCCCGAGGCAATGGCTTTTAAAGGGGGAACTGTGAAACAATCAGACTTTTAAACCAAAAAACAAATATAAAAGGTACCTGACCCAGCTGTTTGATTTGATGCTTTCTTGTGGAGGATGTACTCTGAGTCATGGATAAAAACAGCAGGAATTTCAACAAAGTTTATGTAAAAAGAAAAGTTTTCTGTAGTGTTTATATGTTTGTCCTGGCTTTGGTTTGATGCTGGTCTATCTGAACTTATCATTGTTTCTCTCTGAGTCCAGAAAGCACTGCTGTTGTGTTCATGAGGTAAAAATAGAATAGTTTGAGATGTGTGTGAAATGATCCAAGCGAACAGCAGTTTCTAGCCAAGCCTGAAGAGAAAGCATTTTGTTTCTTTCGACATCCCCTGAAATCCACTTCAGTTTGGAAACAAAAAGATAAAGATAAAGCCGAGGCGGAAGAAATGTCACTCTCTCTGCACCTCTCCACAGAACGGTTAAAAGACGAGCCTTTTGTGGTTTCTGCTGAGCTAAATTTAAGCACGTGGTTTAACAGGTTAGCATCAGCAGTATGTGCTTTTGCTTTTGAAATTGTGAAAATGTTTAGTTCATTGAGGAAGACATGCTTATAAAAGGATGAAAAGTAAGGACATTTGGAGAGTTTTTTTGTGGTTGCTTGCATTTACAATGTACAATTGGCATCGTTAGGTTTTATTGGGGTTATGCCTATAAACTTGCACCTGTCAGACAACTGATGTGGATTATTTTAAAGGCAACACCAGTGCTGACATGAACTGTGTGCATGGAGGAATGTGTCTGGTAACGCTAAAGGAAGTATATTAAAATGTCAAGGGGGCAGGAGCACATTTTTCTAAATGTGTGGAAGAATCACAAACAATTCGATTTATAGCAGAACACATCGAAGTTAACCCACATTTAATTACTGCATTAATTATCAGTAAGATTTTATAAATACTGCATTAAAAAGCTTAAAACGGAGCCTAAACCAATAGTCCATATGACCTAGGAATGGAAGCCTGCTTCTAACTAAAAATGAACAGGTAAGATACATATTAAAATTTGATCTAATGTGGAAAGTTGTAAGAAACAAAACTGCAATTATGAGAAACAGTTGCAATTGTGAGAAATACGTTTGCAGTTGTTTGAAAGAAAGTTTAATTTATCAGAAATTCTCACAATAGGGAGAAATAATTATGAAATTATGAAAAATAAATTGCGATTGCTAGAAAGCCACAGCTATGAATTTAGCAACGAGTTGCATTTGTGATAAAAAAAATTAACGTTTCGAAAAATAAATGCAATTACAAGAAATAAACGACAGTTAGTCTCATCTATGAGAAATAAGGACTCGATTATGAGAGATTGTTCTACATGAAGTCACATGAACAAGAGTCATTTATGAAAAATAAAGACACAATTACAAAGACTCAATATTGAAATATAACTTTGAAATTACACGAAATAAAGGTACAATATAAAGTCTCAACTATAAGGTCTCATATTAAAAACAGAAAGTCACAATTACAAAAAAATCAAGTCTTAAAATAAGACTCAGAGAAACAAAGTTACAGTTACAGTTGAAATATAACTTAGCAGATACAATATAAAAAGGCAATTGTGTTATGAAGTTATAACAACAACAAAAAGTTTCATTTATGAGAAATAACAAGAAAGAAATAATGTTGTAATTGTTAACTATAACTTCACATTATAAACAAAAATAAGATGTGAGACATGAATTCACAAAGAAATGAGTCTCATTCATAAGAACTACACAGTTATGAGAAATAGTTGTTCCATTACAAATGTGTTTTAGACAATGTCTAAGGAAGAGAACTGAGAAAGCAACAGTCTGCAGGACATTGACTGGGCAAAAAGAGCAGGCTCCAGCATTCATGAAAACCACAAGTGTGCCTCTCAATACCACGCATTTACACACACAGACACATGCTCGCGCTCACAATCAGGCATTGTGGTTTTAACTGAACTAACAGTGGCTTGCCTCTGACATTAACCATTTACGCTGGCATGCAGTCATCTGGTACAGTGATCATGTGACGTGAAGTCACCCTCAGCTCTTCTTTCTGTTTGTGTTATTTTTATTCCCTCGTAGCTGTCGGCAAACAAGCCAGTCTTTGTCGCTGTTTTGCACCAGAGACACTCAAACTGCCAAAACATCACCAAAATCCTCCTTTACAACCAGCGGCTCGGGGCTAAATTCCTCATGGCGGCACCTACTGAATAGAGCAGCTTAATTGTGGCATTGATCAATATGTCAGTCTGATTTTATGGAGTCTACTAGACGCTTCTGAAGGCCATGCTCTGTGTGCAGATGGATAAGAGCAACCCGATTAGCATTAATATCCTCCCTTCCGTTCTCTGGCGTTTCAGACAGTCAACATAAGAGGGTTTCTGCCTTTTATTAGCTCAAATTTAACCCTAAACACTTTATTTCCTATAAAGAAAGCAATCACTGGCTCAGCTCGTGCTAGCTGTCCATGTCTGAGACTTTTTTTAAGCACATTGTATCGTGTTGTTGAGCCTGCCAGAAATAATCCCAATTTAATGGTCGCCTTTCTCTCGAGTGATGTATTGATTGCTTTTTTCATCCTCTCTCTCTTCCTGAATGAAACAGATACACCTGCACAGTTGTTTCTGGCAGTCATCTGTGATCGTGCGCTAGCGGAGTTGTTGTTGACGTGCAATCAACAAGGTGTTTGTGTCTGTTATGATGCAGATGAAAGAGAGCCGAGACATCCATCTCTGTCCACCTGGAGATCAGGATCAAATAACCCTGCTATGCTACTTTACTTACACAAATGTACCATTAGTACATTTGTGCAACTGCAAAAATTCAATAGTGAGTACAGCTATTTTACTACAGTTAAAGCATCAGATTTCCCTCCAAAATTTTTAATTTTTATTTTGAACCTAAAACTTCATAAAACATTCTCTTTATTTTGATATATGTTTTATTTACATTTTAGTGTTTTTTTATTAATTCTGTTATGTGCTTGTATATTTTTTATTGTTTGGTAAAATATATATTATCATTTAAGTGTAATGTATTTTTATTTTTATTTCAGTTTTAGTTTGATTTATTTCTGTTTACTAATTATAGGTCTTTGACACTATATTATTTCGCTTGTTTTTTTTTCATATTTTATGTGCTTTTGTCATTTTATCATACTTTTTGATTATATGTAATTAGTTTTATTTATTTATGTTCGTTAATTTTAGATCTTCAACATGTTTATTTTTGTTATCCATCTTTCCTATTTATATTTCATTTTATTTGCATAAGAAAATCACAATTTTAGGGTCTAGTTAACAATCATAACCCAGATTGGAAAACATGGTAAATATGATCAAATATTAGGTTATACAAAATATTATTTATGGTTCCTTAATAAATGGCTTTGTGAACTAAAATGTATTTAAAAGTGTTATTTTAAAATAGATCCTATCATTCCAGACACATGCAGCGAGAATCACTCATTTCTGTATAACATTCATTTTTGCATATTTTAGTTAATTCTATGCTGCTGTAATCACAAAAAAAATAGGATAGCTAAGGTTAAAATGACAAGTTATGTTTTAAACAATTATACACCATTTAGATATCACATGACAACATGCATTCGTTGATGTCATTCTGAATACTGATGTGACCAGTTACTAGGTGGGATGACTTGGGTCGTCATAAAAATGACAATTCATGACAAGTTCGAGGGACAATTAAAGTGACAATTAAAGAGTGATGGCGCAAATAGCAGTAAGAGTTAATTTCATAAAAAGTAACTATTTGTATTGTAATTTAAATATTATTTCTGCCTTTAAAAGTTATTATTGACATGGAATAGTGTCAACTGTTTAAGTGCAAACACACACAACAAACTGAATATTTCTGAAGAAACCGAGGGCAGGGGTCACTAAACACTCGTAGGCATATTAGCTACTTATGATGCATTATATCTGTGTTTCCATGACAACAAGCACTGTTTTACTGTTTGTGGCCAAAATTACACACTAATGCATAACTTTGAATGAGTTAAGAACAAAATTATTCACCTGATGCACAATATCAGACAACTCTGTGTTCCTGGTCATGCCCGAAACTCACCAGATTAACTGATAAGCTCATCTCGTCATTACTATGCAGTCCGGAGAGAAGAATCAATTTTCAGCCGAGTACAGCAGTAGATTATAGAGGTCTTTTGTTGAAAGAAGAGCTTGCAGTGTGATTGCCCACAGGGCTCGTGAGGGTATTGTTTTATTCCTCATAGCTCATGTGCTGCTGTGGCCTTTGTGTCAAGACCTGATGTCCAGTAGAGATCATACAGAGTATATAATGTGGCCTTTCAACCACTAAAAACTACTAAACAAAGAAAAACAACTTTGTGTGATTCTTGGATTATCTTGTCCATGTCTAACCACACAATCTGTATGATGGCAGGTAGTAACAGGAATTTGGAGGAAAATTGTCTTATTATGAAAGAAGCCACAATGCACAAAACAAGTTCGATTTATTTGGTGAAAAGGATCTGCATATACAATCTGTGTCTTTTTTCCTCTCATGCAAATGTATTAATGGGTTATTTTAGATTTAATTTTATTATTATTAATTTTATCTAAATTACCACCATTTTTACAGATGTCTTTATTTATTCACTGCTGACAGAAACCAGCAAGAGAGAGAGAAAAACAGAGAGAGAAGGAACTTAAGATGGGGGGGGGGGGGGGGTGTGTCTATTATGACCACACATCCTGTAGCTGCCTATTAAAGATGTGGCACTTTTACTGTCTCATTCTGCTTAAACGGTCTCCAATATAAGGAGGCCGACAAACCCTCCCTTTATTTCCTCTGTCTGCTTCCACCGACTCTTTGAAATTCTCTTTTTTCTGAGCAGGAAACTCTCTCCCCCTGGCTGGGGATGTGAGAATAAACCAGGGCCACTGAGGTGCATCCTATCCTACAGCAAGCTGAGAGGGTAACAAATAAAAACATCCTGGAGCGAGAGACGGACAGAAATGTGAAAGAAAAGAGAGCAGAGCATTTTGATCTTTTTTTTTTTTTTTTACTTGTACACTTCGATCCATAGTTTCCCCAGTCAAGCTCGATCCTGCTTCTGAATGCCCAGAAACAAAACCAGATTAAACACTTCAGTGCCCTCAGACAGAGCCCTGAGATCTATTGGAAAAGCATAGCTGTGTAGCTGAGGCTTGGTGTTTAACTCATGTGCTTTGACATTGACTCTTGTTGTCCACTGGTTGGCTTAAGTTCTAGTCAGGCTCATGTCAAACCTTGATCCTATTCCCCGCTCTGCTCCTTGTCATTTCTTATCTTCTCTCTGCCATAAAATTTTGCAAAGACTCCAAAAATAAAATAAAAAGTACATTTTCACACTTTTACACTGAAAATCAAGTGGTTCCCAATCAAGTTCTGAGGGGTTAGAACATGACATTGCTAGGTGATTGCTAAGGTATTCTGAGTGGTTACTTAAGGCCCAGACACATCGTCATCAAATACTTAAAGTGCCTCTATGACTATGCATGTGTAATGTAGCTTTATGTGAATGTAAATGATCTTGAAAGTTGTAAAGCCGAAGGTGCATAATAAATAAAGTTATTGAGTCATCAGTAATTCGAATCCCACTTCAATGACGGATACACGTCACAGGGTAACACAATTTCATAATACCTCAAACACTGTAGCTTGTTTGTGTGGTTAACATCAAGTTGAGAAGATGCTGTGTCATATGCTGTGAAAGTAAATGTTTTATTTTCATATCCAAATATTTTTTTGGGGGGGGTCGTGTCATTTTACTGATGACTGTTTCTCTAATGTGGGTAGTTCAATGCATGATTCGCAAAATGCTTGATCTTGAAAGATCTCATTAAACAGTTATTTGGACCAGCTGGTTCAACTGAATCACAACCTGTCAGTATGATAAATAATAGATGTTTATATTTTCTATCGAGCGTTCAAAATACAGAACTATTGCAATGGATGTACCGCTTCCGACACGAGCTCTACATGGTAGAACAATCACAACAGTCTGGGCCATCTGACCAATCAGAGCAGAGGAGGCTCACGGAAAGGAGGGGTTTTGAGAGAATGAATGTTAGACCTGCTTCGAACAAATCGTTTGAGAATTGTTGGAAAATTTGATTATATTAAATGCATATTTTGAGAAAACTGAAGCATTTTTTGACCTTGCATGCATGTAAACATATTGTAGGAGAGTCTCAAAACAATATTAGGGACCTAAAGGAGCACTTTAATGACGATGAAAACAAACAATGGTTTTACATACATCTGGGCCAAAAAAATTAAGCTTGAACACACACCAGCCATCCAGCACATATCTTCTGCACTTGCCTGAGAAAAATAACTCTCCATAGCAGCAGGTGGCAGTAGATTGTTTTCATCATTCAAAAATAGAAACCAGAGCTAGATCTGTGGATATACAAATCAACGACCAACCAGCATATTCATTCTGCATATTCGTGAAAAGAGATAACTCTCCATACCTGTAGGTGGCGTTAATCTCTATTCTTCCTTCAAAAATGGAGATCAGAACTAGGACTGTGGATATACAAACCAACAGCCAACTAGAACATACTTTCTACATCTGTGTGAGAAAAACAAAAATAACTCTCCATATCAGCAGGTGGCAGTAGACTATATTTGTCGTTCAAAAAGGAAAACCAAAAGAGCTAGGACTGCAGATGTACTGGTGTGTTAGACTTGAAGCGGCGCTGTACAGACCGATCGGTGTATGACATCAAAATATCATGAGAGAGATTAGAGAGTAGACGGCTTCTTATGCATTTTAGAATCCCTGTTGTGTGTCATACACCGATTGGTCTCTAATGTGTCGCTTCAAGTAAAACACACCTGTTGAGAAAAGCCTTCTATGTTGCCCTCTTGACTTCATCGCTTACTTGTTTCCATCACTTCCAGTTTTCTTCTGATGTACTGAGGCCAGTTGCATAAACCTAGCAACTATGTTAAGACTGTGTCTTAAGAACTAGTTTGACGAACTAGCAGTTGTTCACCACGAGATAATCTTAGTTTTATGATTCAGATTGGGGCATTCTATCTTTTTAAAACTGACTTTAAACAGTTTTGACAAGTCTTGAGGAAAACTTTTCAGCTTTTCAAGACTAGTCGAAGTTGTTTATGCAAACAAACGATGGTTTGCTAGGCTGAACAGCAAATCAGAGTGATCTCTCTTGATTCAACATGCTTAATCAGCTAAAAAGCCACCAATGGGAATCTGACTATTGCCAGTGGTGCCATCAAAACCTAGGCAGAGAGAAGCTCATTGATGGCCCAATATTGGCCGAGCATCAGCTTGCTGTGTTATGGCCTTTACAAGACCAACTCGCTAGACCCCATCTTGTTCTGGTCTCTAGATATTCACGAGTCTCTCCTTTAGTGTGTGTCTGAATGATTTTTCAACCTTTTTATGTCCAGGTTATTCCAATCACTTAGAAAAGTAAAAGCGCACTTCTCCTCAACAAGCCGCATGATTTGGAGTATCATTGATGTCTCTAGCACAAATGGAGTTCAATGCTTAGGGTTGAGGGTTCGTTTAGTATGCCAACGGAGAGGGAATCACTCTATATCCAGGAGCAAAGCTCTCAGGTAGACAGAGATTCTACCAATCATGGAGACGGGATGCGCTGAGCCCCAAGGAGATTAAGCGTATCTCAGACCTTGTAGCCCTGAGGCGATTGTGTTTCACCCCAGGAGGGCGAGAGCTCAGAGTGAGAGCGAGAGCGAGAGATTGGGATGTTCCTAGACAGACGGTTCTCATGTCCAGTGGCAGGGAAGCTGGGACTTTCTCGCTACCTCCTTGTCTGGATTACCTCCAGCCTAGACCTGGAGCAGGGGAAGGGGTGGAGCTGCTGGCTTTTAGCACTTGTTTCAACAGTGTGATAATTTAAACTACTGTCAGGACACAGATGCAGAGACAAAGGGAGGTGGGGGCTTGGGGACCGAGTGTGCCCAGGGTAGGAGGTGTGGGGGTGTGGGGGGGGGGGGGATAATACAGGTACATCAAAAAAAAATTGAATATGGTGAAAAAGTAAAAAAAAATTATTGTAACTTATTTCAAAAAGTTATAACACTTCAAACTTTTTGTTTTAATTTTGAGGATTAAAGCTAATGAAAGTCAAAAATCAGTATATCAAAATATTAGAATATTTACATTTGAGTTTAAATAAATGACCATCCCGACAGTATAAATTGTGGGTATCTCTTGTTCTTTGAAACCACAATAATGGGGAACACTGCTGACTTGGTATTGGTCCAGAAGAAAATCATTGACACCCTCTTCAAAGAGAGTAAGACACAGAGGGTCATTACTGAAAGGGGGGGCTGTTCAAGCAGTGCTGTATTAAAGTATATTAAATGCAAAGTTGACTGGAAGGAAGAAAATGGGTAGGAAAATGTGCACAAGTAACAGGGATGGCCGCAAGCTTGAGAATACTGTCAATCAAAGCCGATTCAAACACTTGGGAGAGCTTCACAAGGAGTGAACTGAAGCTGGAGTCAGTGCATCAAGAGTCACCACGCTCAGACATCTTCAGGAAAAGAGCTACCAAGCCCCTTCTGAAACAGAAACATCATCAGAAGCATCTTACCTGGGATAAGGAGAAAAACAACTGGACTGTTGCTCAGTGCTCCAAAGTCCTCTTTTCAGATGAAAGTAAATGTTGCATTTCATTTGTAAATCAAGGTCCCAGAGTCTGGAGGAAGAGAGGAGAGGCACAGAATCCATGTTCTTGAAGTCCAGTGTGAAGTTTCCACAGTCAGTGATTATTTGGGCTGCCGTGTCATCTGCTGGTGTTGGTCCACTGTGTTTTCTGAAGTCCACAGTCAACACAGCCATCTACCAGGACATTTTAGAGCACTTCATGCTTCCTTCTGCTGACAAGCTTTATGGAGATGCGGATTTCATTTTCCAGCTGTACTTGGCACCTGCACACACTGCCAAAGGTACCAAAAGCTGGTTCAATGACCATGGTGTTACTGTGCTTGATTGGCCAGCAAACTCGCCTGACCTGAACATAGAGAATCTATGGAGTATTGTCAAGAGGAAGATGAGAGACACCAGACCCAACAATGTAGATGACCTAAAGGCCGCTATCAAAGCAACCTGGGCTTCATTACACCTGAGCAGTGCCACAGACTGATCGACTCCATGCCACGCCGCATTGGTGCAGTAATTCATGCAAAAGGAACCCCAACCAAGTGTTCAGTTCATAGAAATGAACATACTTTTCAGAAGCCTGACATTTCTATTTAAAATATATTTTTTTTATTGATCTTATGTAATATTCTAATTTTCTGAGACACTTAATTTTGGGTTTTTATTATCTGTAAGCCATAATCCTCAAAATTTCATGAAATAAAGGCTTGGAATATTTCACTCTATGTGTAAATAATCTATATATTATATGGGTTTCACTTTCTGAAATGAGTGACCAAAAATATTGACCTTTCTCATGATATTCATTTTTTTTTTACATCTACCTGTAGGGTAGTATTGGCTTATTGACTTGCCATCACAGCTGGCAGGCTTCAGATGAAACTGGATGTTCCTCAAGTGCTGACTGCACATCAGAAGAGAGGCTAAAGGAAACAAAAGAAGTCCAAAGTCCCTCCCAGCATATAGAGCCCCCCCCCCCCCCCCATCAATACACACACACATCCACACCCACCCTCTCAATAACACTTGCCTCGAGTAGAGAAGGTCCTGATGGAGAATGATCCCCAAATGAATTCCAAATAGCTATATACATAAAATAATCAAACCATGTGATGTGATGATTTGAATTTGAATTTGAATTGGGCTTCCTTTACTGTGAAGGTCTCACATAAATCACATATGAAGTGGCATATCTAGTGACACACAAATGGCAATTTCATTTCATTTAGATGATAACTTAAGGCCTGACTTTTGGAGGATGGATGGATTAATAAAAGCCTACTTTGTTATTTCCAGTGCAGGCCTTTTATAGTACACTTGCGATGGTCATTAGTGAACTGTGCTGATGACAAAAAATAAATAATTAAAATTGTATCGAACAAGATGACTTACAATTGGTAATTTTGCCAGTAATTGGTGTTATGGTCATTTTTAGTAGACGAAGTCAGTTCTCACACAGGTGTATTTCATCACATTAACTATGCAATATGATCA
Organism: Schizopygopsis malacanthus; assembly: GCA_027474115.1. NCBI lineage: Eukaryota > Metazoa > Chordata > Actinopteri > Cypriniformes > Cyprinidae > Schizopygopsis > Schizopygopsis malacanthus. The sequence goes on from CM049879.1 coordinate 2,759,726, forward strand.
ACTAATGCTTGACATCCACAAAGTGTCAGTAAAAGTGTTTAAATAAATGCCATATAGTTTATTATTTTGTAATTCAGTGCAAAGACATTCTAAGTTGCAAGTTTGTCTAAAGATGCAGTAATATCAACAACATTTTTGGGAAACAAATAATTTGCTTGAAAGTAACATTTTTGACAATATATTGGTGTGTTTTATCATCATTACTATTATATTTTAAACTAAATAGACTAAATTAAGCAAACATTTTCAAAAAGTTGTAACAGATAAGAAGCATTACAAGTAGGCTTTGCTTTTGATGTTATATATATACATACATACATATGCAGTATATATACACTGTGTAACAATGTAGTTTTACAGCATGCCAGAAATGTTTACTGTGCACACTGTATCAAAGCTGCTGGCTGCTGCATTAGCTATCTACTGTAAAGACACTTTTAGACAAGCCTGCAATGTTCAGTGTAAGACACAAGATACAATATTGTGTGTATTTCCACCGAACAGATTTATTATTCCACCTCTAGCTGTGAGGAATGATTCTCATTAACTGCCAACAAAACGCTGCTCGTCTTCAACTGTATACACATTTTCCACTGCATCTCTTGAAAGCCCTTTCTCCCATTTGACTGTTGATTTATTGAGTTTACCCTTTCCACCATGAATTTTAATGCTGATCTGCCCTGGTTTCAAAGCTATGTCATCAATATTTATACTTCAATATAAACTTCACAATCGCTGACATATTGTCATGAGATTTCCGCATTTTTTGACAGATTCATTAAAACGTATCAAATAATCTGACAGAAATCAGACTCAACCACTTTAGCCTCTAGAGGAAGGGTTAAACGTTTATCTTGAGTGGCTCCCACTCCACACACAGACTCTGTTCTGTTGTTTTTAATGATAGCGGGTCTGATTAGAACAGAGCACCGGGGAACAACAGCCACGTAAATCAGCCCCCCAATGTGCCGCCTGTCCGTCTGGAGCGCTGTGAGAGCCCTCCTGCTCCATAATCAAAGCAGCTACACTCACACCATGCCTCGGCTCTCTGGGGGAAATCAGTAATAATGCGTACCCTCCACGGCACTGGCGTTCTTTCTATGTGCAGCAACCCAGTGAAACACCTTTCTCCTGTTCAACACACAAGCTGAAGCACAAAGCTAATAGGCAGGTGAGATGGGGCTGTCTGAACAGAACAGAAACAAGAGTTAGCTAATGGTATGTTTCTGTTTCCAAATCAGTACTATGCAGAAAGATGTTGGCTTTCATTATTGTACATAGTGTTTAGACATATGTGCAAAACATATAGTTCAGACTATACAATATGAATGGATGAGCCATGTTTGAAGCTATTGTAATATATCAGAAAATAGCACACCATGACTTTTGTAAAATTATATATAAATTCTATATTTTATGGTATATATATTTACAGTATATTAAATTGCTGCTGAGCTATATTAAATCAAATCGAAAAATTGTTTATTATTAAAATGTTTTGAATGTTTCAATAGTAAATAGACGAGATTCTTATTATTTGGAATATTGTTTCGCTTTATCTTAAATTCATTTTAATTTCGATTATAATTCTAGTCATTTTACTTCAACATTTATGTTTTTCATTTAATATTTAAATTAGATTTTATTTATTTTATTTACATTACCAAAATTACATTACCAGTGTCCTTAAATCAAGAAACGATTATCCTAGTGAAAATCGAGATAGAGAAACAAAACAAAATGTATTTATATATACATATATAATTTTGTTATGTTGTATGTTTAGTTAGAAATAGCAAGCCTACCCAACAGTCTCCAATTGTGCTCAAAATGGCTATAGGTCTAAAGTCCTACTCGCACGGGATTAGTATTACCTACTAATACCTACCTACCTACCTACCTACCTACCTACCTACCTACCTACCTACCTACCTACTTACCTACCTACCTACCTACCTACCTACCTACCTACCTACCTACTTACCTACCTACCTACCTACCTACCTACCTACCTACCTACCTACCTACTTACCTACCTACCTACCTACCTACCTACCTACCTACCTACTAATACCTACCTACCTCCCTAGCTACCTACCTACCTACCTACCTACCTACTTACCTACCTACCTACCTACCTACCTACCTACCTACCTACCTACCTACCTACTTACCTACCTACCTACCTACCTACCTACCTACCTACCTACTTACCTACCTACCTACCTACCTACCTACCTACCTACCTACCTACTTACCTACCTACCTACCTACCTACCTACCTACTTACCTACCTACCTACCTACCTACCTACCTACCTACTAATACCTACCTACCTACCTACCTACCTACCTACCTACTAATACCTACCTACCTACCTACCTACCTACCTACCTACCTACCTACCTACCTACCTACCTACCTACCTACCTACCTACCTACCTACCTACTTACCTACCTACCTACCTACCTACCTACCTACCTACCTACCTACCTACTTACCTACCTACTTACCTACCTACCTACCTACCTACCTACCTACCTACCTACCTACCTACCTACCTACCCACCTACCCACCCACCTACCTACCTACCTACCTACCTACCTACCTACCTACCTACCTACCTACCTACCTACCTACCATATTTCGGCAAACGCTGAGGTCCGGTGATAATATTAGTCCCGTGCGAATCGGCATCTCTGGGATTTGGCCTGCATTGTATATCATTTTTCGCAGTTTTTCTTTCCTGTACGCCTTTTTATCCATCTTTCGCGAAGAATAGAGCTGGGTTTGAGTGTTTTGATAATATTTTGGGTGCTGTCATATCGCTATGCTACACCATGCAACTATGCAATTAGCAGAAAGAGAAAGCTAAAAATATTTGTGTAACAAATAAATCAAGCAGAAAAGCTTGAGATATTATTTTAACCTGGTGAAATGTGAATGACACAGGGCACGAAACCATATTAGTTTATTTTTTCAAATCCATCAAACCAGACCATAGAACGGGACTCTCAAAGCCTTGACATCCGGGTATCCGGGAGATAAGTCAGTAAATTCGAGTAAAATCACAGGCTTCGGTTATCTCGTACGAATGCACCACACAAAATTCAGATGGGGGGGGGGGATTATCTATCCCAGATAATACTAATCCAGTGCGAATAGGGCTTAAGTCCTGGCTCAAAAGTATGAGATCTTAATATGGGTGCAAACATTTTTCATAATTTAGTCTGGGAGTATCCTAATTTAATGCCATCCACATTCATTTTATAGCTCCATCGTCTTACTATTTGCTGGTAAATGTCAGTTTGCAAACTAATTAAATATAAACAGACTGAATGCGGAGTCCCGTTAAAGCTTAATTCAAGATGTGCCTTCTAGCAATGGAGCTTTATGCAAAAGTGGTGCATTGTTTGGATCTGTTTTCATAGCTAAAGCACAGGGGTCAAAGGTCATGGGCAGTGACCCCCTGCTCTTTAGCGCTGCCAAATCCCATCATTCCACAGCAGCCAAATGGGAGGATCTGTCATTAGGCTGTAGTCACATATTAATCAAATACCTTTTTTTCATGATTACATTCCCACACACAGGATTTAGTTAATGAATTGCTACCTAATCTCACCAATTGTGTGCAGTTTAGTTTGGTTGTTGTGTGCTGTCACACAAATCCATATAAAGCTAAACAGTCGCAGAGCAAGAATCGACCTTCGTGCTCACCACTGTGACCTGCTGTTGAGGAGCTGAAATCCAAGTTAATTAGCCCATTAAACTATCAGGATGTTTGTATTTAAAGGCTTCGGGCAGGATGGATGGCTCTCTACTTATATACTTTAATAGTGTCTGGCTGGGCAGAGACCCCGACTCTCTAGGTGTGGCTGAGGGAGGGGTGTTGGGGCTCAGGTATGTACAGGTCACCTCCCTGCATTTGAGAGAGCGTGATCCTGAAGACCCTTCTTACCGCTTATAGTCTGGACACCATCTGTACACCATTAGTGACCCATACGCTACAAGAAGGGAGCAGGGATAGAGGGAGTGAGAAAAACAACCGTTTCTGAGGAACATATTAGCTGCGCAATACTGCCTGGTGCAATGCTGGAGTGTTGTGGGTAGTTGCTAGGTGGTTGTTAGGGTGTTCAGGGTGGTTTATATTCGGTTTGTCTAGTGTGTTGGTTTGTATGTGGCTGCATGGGTTTCTAGGTAGTCGATAGAGGTTTGTGAGTTGTTGTTTAGGGTGTTGTATTGTATGAGATTGTTAGGGTGTTCTGGGTGGTCGATAGTGTTGTGGGTAGTGCTAGGTAGTTGCTAGGGTGTTTGGGGGGGTTGCTAGACGGTTGCTTGTGCTGTTGGTTTACATGTGGTTGCTAGAGTGTTGTACAGTAGTTGGTGTTAGGTAGTTGCTAGGGTGTTAATGGTGATTGGTTGCTATGGTGTTTAGAGTGGTTGCTAGAGGATTGCATATGGTGTTGGTTTGTAAGGTAGAATTAGGGGGCTCTGGGTAATCACTAGAGTGTTGTAGGTGGTACTAGCTGGTTGTTAAGGTCTTAACGGGGGGTTTGGGTTTGTTGGAATGTGGTTTGCTTAGGACGTTAGTTTGCATGTGGTTTCTAGGATTTTCAGGGTGGTTGTGATTTCAGTGTTATTCAGTGTTCCTGTGGCTCAGTGGTAGAGCATTGCGTTAGCAGCGCAAAGGTTGTGGGTTCAATTCCCAGGGAACACAAACTGACAAAAAAAATGTATAACCTGAATGCACTGTAAGTCGCTTTGGATAAAAACATCTGCTAAATGCATAAATGTATTTGGTTGCTTAGGGTGTTGGTATGTACTGTATGTTGTTTCTAAATCCAATTAATATGTGGAATTATCTCACTTGAAATCAGAAAACACACACTTGTTCAGTCGCGGCTGCTCCATTTATTTGTAATCACAAAAAAATGCATAAAACAATTCAGTCCATTTTAGTCTAGAGGCATACCTACACATAGCCTATAATACAACTTTAGAAAGATGGATCATTTATAATAATTTCCCACAAAATTATATAATGTGAGGATGTTTGTGCGCTGTCCTGTTTCACTATATATGCTACTGTTATCCTTTCAGCCAAATTGTGTGAGGTGCATGTCAGGAGAAGTAGAATAGTAATGATTTACTCATTTGAATCAGTACATTACAACGAAAACAATATCTTAAAAATGAAAAGAAGCAGTTTTTTGCGATCATTAATGTAAACCGAGAAACTCCTGGAAAGCACAAGTAGGCAAACATTGTATAAAACAGTTCTAATACAGAGAAAACTGCTGGTTTCATTAGAGATTGTGGAGAGAATAGTGATTCATGTTCAGATGTCAGTACATTATTCTTTTCATTGAGTATTTTGTTTAAAATCAAGGATGTTGTGTAATGGACGCTGGCTGGCCGAGGTGTTATGCAGTGGTAAGAGTGGTTTAGCGATTCTGAATGCATCCAGTCAGGTCAAGGCGGGAGGTTTAGTGGTATTTGGTGTCTCACTGTGGTCCTGTTTGGTATCACAGCTTGACTTGTGCTTATTTGTATTGAAAACGTTTATTTAATTGTTGATTGATTGTAGCACTATACATAGCCAACATTGTGAATAATAAAAATTAAAAAGTACTTATTTACTATAGAACAAAAAAAGAATTGTGTGGGCGGGGGGGGGGGGGTTGGGCAGTTCTTTTTTTTCCACTTCAAGCACTGCTTTAGATGGTTTTATATGTGGTTGCTAGAGTGCTCTGACCCAAGTCACCCCAAGTTTATATAATGTTGTGGTTTTTTGGAAATGGTAAAATTTAACTATGAAATATCAGGATTTAAAAAATAATAATTTTGTTTAAAGAAAAATTGATTTTCAGGATGAGTAAGATATCTTATATTGTGACATTTATTTTCCTGACAGTTAAGCACATGAAAGAGAATTGGCATTACCTCAAACACTGTTCTTTTTTGTTTCATAAAAATATCCAGATGAAGACCTCTGACCCTGACATCTTTATGTGCGTTGCCTTGAACATATCTCACACTGGTTCCGCAACCTCTGGGATCCCGTCACTTTCTAGCATTTTCTCTCTGACATTGTCTTTTCTCTCTCTATTGAGTCTTCTCTCACACTATATTTACTCCTCCTTTGTTTTTTATATCCTTTATAAATACAGACCCGCTTCCTTGACGCTCTGTAGGTCAATGTGTTGTATTTTTTATGTTATGTTCTCCAGCTTCAAGCACATAGAGCGACCCTGAGGTTGCATAAAGAGCTGTGAGGCCAAACAAAGCTCTCTGCTGCACATTCGCTTTATTATCATTAACAAATGTTTCGCATTTGTGTTTGCAGAGGGATTCCTGCACAGTAGATGCCAACCTCTCTGTTTGGCAAGGTGGCATTGTTCCATTGCAACGTCTGTCTAGTTTCAAGATACACGGCTGAATCTCATACCCTCTCCATTCTTATGATCTTCATGTCATCCAATGACGACTCTTCAAGGAGCATTAATCCAATTAGCACCTAATAATTCCTATTACTATATTGCAATGCTTCTGAATTGCTAAAACAAACCTGTGGATCTTTAATTAGAAAAAGCAGCATTTTTACAGTTTTGGTGTGATTATAATGAAACTACGAATGTGCTGCAAACCCAAACATAATAAAATAAAGAGATTAATGAGTAAGCGAGGTGTACGCTGGTTATTTGATTTTGAGAATGAACAGCATAATTTCATCTTTTCAGTTAGGAATAATCTATTATTTAATAACTCCTCATCTTTAATTAAAAAGACATTCCTCAACGTTAAGCCACGGGAAGGTTTGGCTTTGGGAACCAAGCTCCCTTCATCATGTTAGGTATTAACTCTGGGCTCAGCGTGCAGCTCAGCGTCTCTCGTTTGGCCAGCCGACTCTATTCTTCCGTTCTGGTGGACTGTGGTGTTGCTGGTGGTGTGCTGCATATTATTAGGCAGTGGTGTTCTTGATCCATGTAATTTTTAGCCTGTGCCATTTCCTATCGCTCCCAGCTGCCGGCTCTGGCTAATTAGTGACAGAGATGGGAACAGGAACGGGGAAGAGAGCTTCAGAGGACAGAGCTTGCAATGTCTTCCTTTCTTTTTCTTGGACACAAATCCTGATATTCTTATTCCAGTCATAAAGACCATACTGGAGGCTTCTTCTGGAAGGCAAGCACTCACAAAGACAGTTTCTAGGTATCTATCAGGATTCAAATAAAGGGGCACGGATCTCATTGACACTTGACAACTTGTAATACTGACAATGCAGTATTTTTTCTAAAGATGGAGAGGATGTTTTTAATCCTTAATTTGTGCCTCCAGAATTGTATCAGGAACCTATTTTATTGGTTTCCACTCTGACTCGTTTAAAAAAAAAAAAAAATCTGTACATATGTACAGTATATCATAGAAGTGAGTACATCCCTCACATTTTTGTAAATATTTTATTATATCTTTTCATGTAAATGTATCTTGTAAATGTAAATTATATATTTTCTTTACAATGTAAAGTAGTGAGTGTACAGCTTGTATAACAGTGTAAATTTGCTGACATCTCAAAATAACTCAACACACAGCCATTAATGGCTAAACCGCTGACCACAAAAGTGAGTACATCGTGAAAATGTCCAAATTGGGCACAAAGTGTCAATATTTTGTGTGGACACCATTATTTTCCAGCACTGCTTTAACATTATTGGGCATGGAGTTCACCAGAGCTTCACAGGTTGCCTCTGAAGTCCTCTTCCACTCCTCCATGACGACATCACGGAGCTGGTGGATGTTAGAGACCTTGCGCTCCTCCACCTTCCGTTTGAGGATGCCCCACAAGTTTGCCTTTACCCTCAGCTTCTTTAGCAAGGCAGTGGTTGTCTTGGAGGTGTGTTTGGGGTCGTTATCATGTTGGAATACTGCCCTGCGGCCCAGTCTCTGAAGGGAGGGGATCATGCTCTGCTTCAGTATGTCACAGTACATGTTGGCATTCATGGTTCCCTCAATAAACTGTAGCTCCCCAGTGCCAGCAGCACTCATGCAGCCCCAGACATAAGGCAAGACACACTTGTCTTTGTACTCCTCACCTGGTTGCCGCCACAGACGCTTGACACCATCTGAACCAAATACGTTTATCTTGGTCTCATCAGACCACAGGATATGGTTCCAGTAATCCTTAGTCTGCTTGTCTTCAGCAAACTGTTTGTGGGCTTTCTTGTGCATCATCTTTAGAAGAGGCTTCCTTCTGGGACGACAGTCATGCAGACCAATTTGATACAGTGTGCGGCGTATGGTCTGAGCACTGACAGACTGACCCCCCACCCCTTCAACCTCTGCAGCAATGCTGGCAGCACTCATACGTCTATTTCCCAAACACAACCTCTGGATATGACACTGAGCATGTTTACTCAACTTCTTTGGTCGACCATGGCGAGGCCTGTTCTGAGTGGAACCTGTCGTGTTAAACCGCTGTATGGTCTTGGCCACCGTGCTGCAGCTCAGTTTCAGGATCTTGGCAATCTTCTTATAGCCTACGCCATCTTTAAGTAGAGCAACAATCCTTTTTTTTCAGATCCTCAGAGAGTTCTTTGCCATGAGGTGCCATGTTGAACTTCCAGTGACCAGTATGAGAGAGTAAGAGCTATAACACCAAATTTAACACACCTGCTCCCCATTCACACCTGAGACCTTGTAACACTAACGAGTCATATGACACCGGGGACAGAAAATGGCTAATTGGGCCCAATTTGGACATTTTCACTTTGGGGTTCTCATTTTTTTTAGACATTAATGGCTGTGTGTTGAGTTATTTTGAGGGGACAGCAAATGTACACTGTTATACCAGCTGTACACTCACTACTCACTGTACACTCACTCCCTCCTCCTCCTGTGAGAGCTCTAAGTGATATGTGTCGGGTCCCCGCTATATTAACAGCAACTTTCACAAATGTTTATAGAACAAGCGGGAACCCAGTGTGCCTGTAGCCTCCTCCATTTCTGTTTTATCATGTGATAGAAAGTAAGTAGAAAGAGCTGAATGTAAATCAATGCATACCTTGACTCTAGGGGTCAAACAACTAAAAATCAAGTCAAAAATCTTGGGGGGATTTGGAGACAGACCTTAGTTTTAGTAGTCATGTCAAAAATGAAAGTATTTTTGAGTGTGAACAATAATGACAGCTTAAATGTATTTAGGTTATAGCTAATTATTTTTATTTACACATTCATTAAGACTAATACAATTATCAGGAAACCAATCAACATTGCATTTTTTTCTGAAATAGAAGAGGATGTTTTTAGAGCAATAATAATAAAAATAATAACAATGACTATTCTTATCTTATTTTATTACATTTTTGTATTTGTTTTTAGCCGATTTTGTACTTTGGAATTAATGTTTAAGTGTGGACAACAATTACATTTTACATTTATTTAGCTTATTTTAAACAAACACAAACATTCAGCATGTGCAGTGCATCCTTGTCCATTGTTTGTGCAATTTATAATTTGACCGATAAGTTATGACCAATAAAAATATATTTGCTACATGCATATAGTACAGGCACACATTGCCAATGATGCATTTTATGTAATGTGTAGGTACTATATACATTCCCTTCCATATGCATAAAAAAGCTAAATATACTTTGGTTTCAACAAACAATCTCTGCAAACACGCAAAGAAACTCAAGTTTAAGTATGAAGTATTATGTATTATATGAAGTATTATACATTTTGAGTATTTTGTATTGCATTTTTACCATTATTGCAGGCACTAGCATGAAATGTCTTATTCTGCAGGTGTTTTCGGTCTGTTTGAGATTTGTATAGCTAGCTACTGGCAAAATAACAAATCAAATCACAATCGCATTTGAGGGCTAAATACCACCACCACAGCAACACATGTTAGCATGGATTGTGCACTTTCAGTGTGTTAGCCAAGCATTTATGTCTACATTTGTGTACTTTCATCTATGTTTCTGACCTTAAAATAAGTGTAAGGGAAGGAAACCGAAGAATGAGCGAAGACAGAAGGGAAATTGTCTCTTTGACGTTACAGAATATTCTTAGATTCTCCATTTCCATCTTTGACCTGTGGCTTCTTTTGGATAATGCGTGAGGATGACCTGCACAGGAAGTGATGCATAGTCCTCCTATCAGTCTCAGCAGCTGCAGAAACACCTGGAAAAGCCCAGATGCTGTGGATCAGTTAATAACTCTACCCTACTCACGCAAAGACAAACAAGACAACTCAATGTTAATAGCCTCCCCAGAAACAGACTAATATCTGCCTCATGCTCATAACTCATCACTACTATAAATAATCTGAATGCTTAGCTTGTTTTAATAAGGGTGTGAGTTGAATGAAAATGTAAAGTATGTTTAATCGGCTTTGCAAATGATTCATAATGTTTCTTTTTTGGATTAGCCGCTATAATTGCACATTCAGTAAATGCCTTGGTTTGTGGCTCATTAAAGTGTCATCGTTTCTTTATAGTCAATGTATTTCTAACCCCCCGTAGTAAAATGAAATCATATTCCTTCTCCGCAAACCGTCTCTCTGTTATAAAGTACTCGTAAAAACTCTGGCTGACTGTGTTCAAACTCCTGGCAGAGGCTCAGATGGAGGTGCAGCATTGCGAGGCGTTGTGTTGACAGCTCCCGGTTCGAAAGGACCTTGTACTTCCGTTTAATTTATCATGCGCTCCTCGGTTGTTGTTTTTTGTTTGTGAATCGTTACATCTGTCACAGATTTCAGCATGACTCCTGAAGCACGTCGCCGTTTCTTGATGTTCTGCCCGAAGAGATTTTTGTTTAGATCTCGCCTCGTCTCGCGCCTGTGCTCGGTTTCACTTCATGTCTGAGTGTCTCTCTTGGCCTGACATCACTGCGCCAGACTGAGCCAGAGAGGGTCATTTGCTGTCATCTCATTCCTCTAAACACTGCCGCCCTGAAATCAGTCAAACTACGACAGAGATGTTATGTTTGTGGGGCGATGCTACACAATCTCCAAATTTACTCAGCTTTGATAAAGATTGTGTGTATTAGAGGTCACTGGTGTTAGTTGTCACAAGGAGAAGTTGTCACAATGACTGCATCTCAGTAACTGTGAGATTCTGAGTCAATAGTCCAGCTAAACAAATGAATGTTTTTTAGCAATGGGTTTGTATGTCAATTTCAAAACAGTTTACTTAAATATTAGAATTCTGTCATCGTTTCAAATTCATCCTGTCATTTCAAACCTTTTATGACTTATGTTATGTGGTAAATATGATGTTTTGAAGACTGTTTCAAGTGCTTTTGTCCATACAATAAAACGTCAATGGGGTCCAAAACAGCAACATGAGCCCACCGATTGTCTTTTCTTTTCTTTTTTACAAAAATAGACATTCTTACACTGTAAAAACCTAATTAGTTTACTTTTCATTTGAAGACACTTTTCATTTTTTCATTTTATGCTGTATTCTTTTTCTACTCGGAAGTCGGAAATTCTGAGTTCCCTGTAAAAAAACTTTTGCTTACACTTTGTTTTGTGTCATTGTTACATTGTAATTATACCTTTAAGTAATGAGTAATATTAATTAACTACATGTACTTACTACATGTGACCCTGGACCACAAAACCAGTCATAAGGGTAAATTTTTAGCAAATGAGATTTATACATCATCTGAAAGCACAAAGCAGAATATATATATGTTTTCCATTGATAAATGGTTTGTTAGAATAAGACAATAATTGGCCGAGATACAACTATTTAAAAATCTGGATTCTGAGGGTGCAAAAAAAATTGAAATATTAAGAAATAGCATTTAAAGTTGTCCAAATGAAGTTCTTGGCTATGCATATTACTAATCAAAGATTATGTTTTGTTATATTAACGGTAGGACATTTCCAAAATATATTCATGGAACAAGATCTTTGCTTAAATTATTTTTGGCACAAAAGAAAAAAATTATAATTTTGACTATTTTTGACTATAACTAATTGGCTACTGCTACAAATATACCCATGCTACTTATGACTGGTTTTGTAGTCCAGTCACATATGGTTTGGATTGGGATTAGGGTTACTTTCATGTATAATTTATTGTTATCATACTAGTAAGATATTTAACATGTGTAACAAGTACACCTTAAAATGAAGTGTTACCAAACTTTTAACTGGAGCGTCCCTCAAGTCAGAGTTACGAACTGCAACAATACTGACTTAAGAATCCAAGATGGCAGCTCAGCACATCAACAAAAGGGAAACAGTAATAATGTGTTTATTAGAACTTCTGTTTGTCTGTGTTTAATATACTCAGTGGTGCTCAAATTAAAAACTATCTCTAAACTATAAACTCTCATCAGATGAAACTGAACCTAGTAAACCCATTAAAACTCGAAATGTCAAAGTTATTTGAAGCGCTTAAAGTTAACTGCCAGCTTGTAACAACAAACATGCTAATATGTCTAACAAAAAGATCACTGCATCTACAAGCGCATAAAAAATAAAGCATCATACAGGTACAGCATACATATAGACTTTGTGTTTCTGGGCCCATCAAAAAAAAAAGGTTTTCAGTTAAGCTATAACTTTTTATTAAATTGTTCAACTAACAAACTACACTGACTTATAGGAACTTTATCATTTGTAGCAAATCACAATAATAAAATACTCTAAATACTTTAAATACTCAAAAATGTTTACGTGGACATTTAAGTTTGAATTAAACACAATATTAAGTGGATGTAATAATTAACATGGCAACAGAACTCATCAAAATAATGTCTTCACCTTAAATGTTTTAATAAATCAACATATTATTTTACTATATGCATTACATTTTTCTCATATAAAATATTATATTTATAATTTGTTTTAAAAGTTAATTATTGTGCAAAAAAAATGTCTATTTTACTTAAATATAATGTTTGTTTGTTTGTTTGTTTGTCTAAAAAAAATCAAATTCTTGTCAAATCAATTTCCACGAATAGCAGGTTTCCATTGCGACAATATGCCCCATTATAGGATTTCATGAGCAATTAGGTATTACTCATAACAAAACCTGAAGATTTGTATCTCTACACCAACTTTAAAAAGAACCAAACCCTGAGAAATATTAATTGGAGTAGAAAGTGACAACTGTTTCTCCTACATAGTTGATGCTCCATACCAAAAAATAAAATAAATAAAATAAAACACACCGCCCTCCAGTTTGCCCCTCAAACCATCACCCCTTTTCCTGTAATGTATTTCAAAACAATGGAAAAAAATTAAGACCGGTATGCTGTCAAACCAGCATGAAAGCTCTCCTGCTCCTAAACCTGCAATCTGCCTTTCTGTGATCATCAGATGTGCAGCAAACACAAAGGTACTTTAATCTGTCTGTAAAGCAGCTGCAGTAGTTGACAACTGACAACAGAATCACTCTGCACAGTGTGTTTTTCTATCTGCATTGTATTTGTTGTCACTTCAATCAATGAATAGACTTATTAAAACAAGTCTGGGCCAAATATGCCGTTATAAATAAAAACTAGAACAGCGTGTCAGTAGAAAACAAAAACTGTTTGTCAAAATCTGTGAATAGCTTGTAAACCATCGAAATGTTTCACTTTATGCTGCGCTTTAAAACATCAAAGACGTCCTGAGGATCTAGCAATCCCTCATGTTATCAACACCACGATAAAGGGTGCGCTCAGTGTCACAGGGAGAGAAACGTCCAAATAAAACCAACAAAAGAGGTCTTATTTAATCTAATGCTTTTTATAAGTGCTTGTTTACAGATAACACTGTGTCGAAACCTCTCTTGGAGTGTATTCTTGCTAGTGAGATTATTCAGTACTATTCATTACGTCAGCAGGGCTCTTGAAGTGGGGTGAGAAACCTCAGGAATGCTCAGCGCCCTCAAACGCTTCAAGTGGGCCTCATGTGAAATGGAGGAGGAAACCACATTTGTCCGGAGTAGTGGACTGCATGGTTTAAAGAGTAGAGAGAAGGGTTTTAAAGGAGGCGGAGGGGGGTGGACAGCCACTGGGGTCCGGCCAGGGTCTTTATGGGAGACTCTGGAAGTCATTAAGGTGGAGTGAGATTTGGTTTGAAAAGCATGACTGATTTATCGCTAACCCGGGTTAATTAAGCAAGGCTGGAATGTCAGTTCAGACACCCCCCCCCCCGCGCTTGAGAAGTTGTATTATGAACCACAAAGGAGTCTTTCAGGAGGGCCTAATGAATCGCTTCATTTGAGCAACTTCGGTGCTTGCTAACATGTTTACGGCTGTTGAAAGTTTAAACGTGCACAGTTGTGCTAATGTATTGTCAATTTGGCATTATTGGATAACCTTGGGGCCGAAAAGTAAAACTAAACCTCAGCCCGCCCAGCCTCAAAAAAAAGTCTGTAAATATTTGACTCGCCTTTTAAAGGCATGACATGACCTTGTCACATGATGTGGCTAAATTGTGTAAACTAGATGATAAATGCAACAAAAGAGCCACATGGCATTCATTCGGGAGTCCACAAGATTGAAACAAATTACTACAAATGAGTGGTGATTTTTCTTGTATTTAGCAATAATTATTATCATTTTTTTTAGCATTTAATGTGATGGTGTTCAAATATCTTTTAAAAGTTAAAAATGATACAAATAATTAAATAAATCACATTTCAAAATCAAATTTCAAATCAAAGCAAAGTGAATTCTAACCCATTCAGCCATAAATTACATTTTATTTATTTATTTGTTTGTTTGTTTGTGTAAAAATAAATCAATTTATTTTAAAAACATATTTATTTATTCATTTATTTAGTTATTTATTGCGACATTTTATATTAAGGTGGGATAATTACATTTTACTTGTATTTACAGTCAGAGCCGATCCTCCATATACGCATAATACGCAAGCTGTGCAGGGCTCCCGGAATACTAGGAGGGCTCCTGGCTCTCAAATATGTTTTAATTTTAGTTTTGTTTTTGAATTTGGTCAGCTGTTGTGAAAACATGAATGATCATTTATTTTAATACAGAGTGCTGTCATCCTCTCTACGTAAAAAACAGTCAAATCATGTCACGTGAATGTCGTACAGTCTTTTGTTTGATAAAAACTTGATTGTCTCTATGTCTCTCTCTCCTCTCCACCTGTAGTTGGTGTGTGGTGAGCGCATACACTGGATTGTCTCTATGTCTCTCTCTCCTCTCCACCTGTAGCTGGTGTGTGGTGAGCGCATACACTTGATTGGCTCTATGACTCTCTCTCCTCTCCACCTGTAGCTGGTGTGTGGTGAGCGCATACACTGGATTGTCTCTATGACTCTCTCTCCTCTCCATCTGTAGCTGGTGTGTGGTGAGCGCATACACTTGATTGTCTCTATGACTCTCTCTCCTCTCCACCTGTAGCTGGTGTGTGGTGAGCGCATACACTGGATTGTCTCTATGACTCTCTCTCCTCTCCATCTGTAGCTGGTGTGTGGTGAGCGCATACACTTGATTGTCTCTATGACTCTCTCTCCTCTCCACCTGTAGCTGGTGTGTGGTGAGAGCATACACTTGATAGGCTCTATGACTCTCTCTCCTCTCCACCTGTAGCTGGTGTGTGGTGAGAGCATACACTTGATAGGCTCTATGACTCTCTCTCCTCTCCACCTGTAGTTGGTGTGTGGTGAGCGCATACACTTGATTGGCTCTATGACTCTCTCTCCTCTCCACCTGTAGCTGGTGTGTGGTGAGAGCATACACTTGATTGTCTCTATGACTCTCTCTCCTCTCCACCTGTAGCTGGTGTGTGGTGAGTGCATACACTTGATTGTCTCTATGACTCTCTCTCCTCTCCAACTGTAGCTGGTGTGTGGTGAGCGCATACACTTGATTGTCTCTATGTCTCTCTTTCCTCTCCACCTGTAGCTGGTGTGTGGCGAGCGCATACACTTGATTGTCTCTATGACTCTCTTTCCTCTCCACCTGTAGCTGGTGTGTGGTGAGTACACTGGCGCCGTCGTATCATCCAAGTGGATGCTGCACACTGGTGGTGGTTGAGGAGAGACCCCACATGATTGTAAAGCGCGTCTAAGGGTGTACAGAAATACACAACAAAGCGCTATATAAATGCACCATTCATTAATTCAAAAAACAAACAAACCAAATTGATAGCGTACTGAGCCGCGGAAGAAACTGTTGCTGGAGCGCTTTCCGCGAGCGCGATTCGAGACGGAGTCAAAACGCAGACAAATATGTTTCATCCATTCTCCTTTCATTAAAAAAATTAAAATTAAAAAATAAACATTTCCATTTATTTATTTATTGTATTTATTATTATAAAAAAAAAATTGCTGAGTTATGGGTTTGAAAATAGATGCTGGGTGAGACCTCAAAGCCGGATAATCATGTTTCCTTTAATAAACCTGTAACCCAAAGCATTATAAATAATGTAACTTAAATATTAAATGCACCACAGTGTTGTGTGTGTCACCTCAACAAAGTGAAATATCTCAGTGCAGATCTGGAGGGTTAATTATTCACCTCCCACTTTGCACTTGCTTTGCACTTAAAAGAGGAAGTTCTGAAGGCTTTTTTACACCACACGCGGATGCTGTGCAGCTGCACGAGGCCTGTGAGAATAGTGACATTCATATCAAGTGGAAATTTACCACCCTGTTCGACACAAATGCTCAACACAGGGCACCGGTTCACTTGATGTAATTAAAGATGATGCTGCTTAATTAACTGTGGTAAATGCTGGTCTTCATATGCGTCTTTTCATTTGTATGCAGGTGGCTTTGCTAATAGGCGAGTCAGTTGCTTGCATAAATACATTTAGCTAGTTTTTAGACTTAGTTAATATCAATATACCTATTTGCAGTACAAACATGGATGTACCTTAAAGGAGAGCTTTCTTACAATAAAATTTGGCTCTTTTTACTTGGTTCTTTGGTTGAGTATTAACCACATATCTTGAACAATTGTCTGGAGCAATGCTTTTGAACACATTTTTTTTATAAAGTTTAAAAGAAATAAAATGGCGTGTGTCAAATTCTTGGTCTAATTCTAGTTGTGAAGTAATCATTTGCAAACAATATTTTAAAATGCTGCTATTTGGGAACGAAGTTCTGCGAGTTAATTATAACGAAGCACTTTGACGAGAATTTGCTCAAGCATTTTAAAATGACAGAACTTGTATTTCAGATACTGTGCAAGGAGATGGGTCTATTGTTTGGTCCCGTTTTATGCTGTGCCATCGCAAAGTCACATGTCTTTTTCAGGAATTTCATGATCTAAACTAATAAAAACACATAACATACAAACACACACACATTCAGAGATCTACGGTTTAACGTTAGAAGAAGAGTTAAGGTAGCACTCCTTGCTATTTCATAACTGAAGCAACATAAGATCACGAAAGAGATGTCACCCTTTTCTGCATTCAGATCAATTACCAGTTCAGTTAGGATACAAACTTAGTTTTGGTTACTTGCGTTCACGTAAAATTTCCGCAGGCAAATCTTTTGTCTCGTTCCACATGGTGTTCTCGTGTTTTCACGGATGTCTCCGATGCTCTGTTTCGGATGCCATGTGTTTACTTCGGGAATCTTCGGTGGCTTTGTTTCTGCTGCGTGACGTCACCGGGAAGCTCTCTCTTGCGATTGGCGGTCTTTGTTCTGTGTTAGAGCGCGGAAGCTGTTTGTTTCTCGTTGGTATTACTTCGACGTCGTGTTGGATGCTTTTGGATGGTCTCTCCAGCTGATGGTGAGGCGAGAGATCCACGTCCAGCTTCCGGATCATCAGCGAGCAAGCAAGTTGAAGCGCGAGGATGAAAGAGAGTGATTTTAGAACTGGTGACCAGTTTTAAACAGACGGATTTCAGCACGCCCCCGGCGGCTGAACCAATCAAATTGTTCTTGTGGGGCGGACCCTCGCATACCATTTTTACACTTTCGTGTGACGATAAATAACACTTTACCTATGTATTAAACTCTTACCATATGTTTACCCATTTATAATATCACCAAATCTGTTGTACCATTGATAAACAATTATCATGACAGTCCCTATGAATCTAAACACCACATTTGGCACACAAAGTACATATACTACACAGTTTAAGGCACAGATTAAAACATTTCACGTTTCCTAAATAATTCACATTCACACCAAGCCTATGAAAGGCAGAGTACAACATTAATATATATTGTTTCTATAGTCCACAGTTTTAATATCCAAGGAATAAATGACTGTCTTCGTGAAACAAAGAACCACATGTGGGGGTGGGTCTCCTTTGTCTTCTGATGAAAAGCACGCGCTGTGTGCTGGATGAGGGGGGGGGGGGGGGGGGGCTTTATATCCAGACAGAGAGGCGCCTTGTTGAGAAAGGAAAACAAATTGGGAAAAATTTGCTGTTTTCAATGTTCTTGTGTGTCTTCATGCCTAGCTGGCATTACATTGCCGTTTTCATCCAGCGTGGTTTTATGCAAAATCCCGAAACACGCATACAAATAGGTGGATGGAAACATAGCTAATAACTAAGTTCTTTCATTATGAAAAATGTTCAAGAGTTCGTTTCCCAAAAGCATCGTTAGCCAATCATGATCGCAAGTTCTGTCGTTACCAACAGAGTTCAAAGATTCTGTGTTTCAACATTCAAACATTCAAGCAAACATTCAATGTCACAAACTTGTGTGGTTCGAAGTGTAGATTTGTGTTTGTAAGACATATGGACTTAAATACACCTTTTACACCAGCAAGGGATATAAGTATCGCTTTTTATTTATCCTCTTTCCTACTACTTGTTTCACATCTGTTTTCGTTTTTATAACCAATTCTTACTATGTGTTTGCAGATCAATACTATCACTACCAATTGCAAACCACGTATCACTGTAGACTGCGCAATCCTAACAACCTGCGTACTTTGCCTATGTCTGCTAATACATTACTTTCTTTTTCTATTGGTCTCTGGAATTGTCAGTCTGCTGTCAACAAAGCGGATTTCATTACTTCCATTACTAGTCATTCAAGGCTAAACCTCATAGCCCTGACAGAGACCTGGATCAAACCAGAGGACAATGCTACACCTGCAGCACTCTCCAATAATTTCTCCTTTTCCCACCCCCCCCGTTTGACTGAAAGAGGTGGAGGTACTGGTCTGCTCATCTCTAATAATTGGAAATTCACTCCTTTATCATCTCCGAGAATAAACAGCTCCTTTGAATCACATTCGGTTACTATTACCTACCCTCTAAAAATCCATTTTGTAATTGTTTATCATCCTCCAGGACCACCAGTTAACTTTGTGGAAGAATTAGATTTGTTGCTCTCAACCTTTTCTGAGGATGGTACACCCTTAATTATACTTGGAGACTTTAACATCCACCTAGATAAACCTCAGGCTGCAGACTTCCACACTCTACTTGCTTCTTTTGATCTCAAGAGAGTATTAACTATGGCTACTCACAAATCAGGCAACCAACTGAACCTTATTTACACACGACACTGCTCCACTGATCATGTGCTGGTTACGCCACTGCATACCTCGGACCACTTTCTCCTCACTCTTAACCTCAACATGATTCCTGACACATCACATACCCCTCCACATATCACTTTTCGACATAACTTACGCTCGCTCTCACCCTCCCGGCTATCTGCTATGGTTTCATCTTCACTTCCTCCCCTTTAAACAGTTATCATATCTTGATGCTAACAGTGCTACTGACACTTTCTGTTCCACTCTGATGTCTTGTTTTGATACTTTCTGTCCCTTATCTTCCAGGCCAGCCCGTACCACTCCTTCTGCCCCTTGGCTATCTGTCGTTCTCCGCGAACATCGTTCTAAACTCAGGGCTGCAGAAAGGGTATGGCGCAAATCACAAAATCCTACAGACCTTAATTTTTATCGATCACTCCTCCCTGGCTTCTATGCTAATGTCTCCACTGCTAAAAGGACATACTATCATGACAAAATTAAACAGCCTTGTATAACCCCACTTCTTAAGAAACCCACTCTTAACCCAACTCTTGTAGGGAACTATAGACCGGTTTCCCTTCTACCTTTCATTGCAAAAACACTTGAACGAGTTGTGTTCAACCAAGTCACTGCCTTTCTCACACAGAACAACCTCCTGGACAGTAACCAATCTGGCTTCAGAAGTGGACATTCCACCGAAACTGCCTTGCTCTCAGTTGTTGAAGATCTAAGACTTGCAAGAACGGCTTCCAAGTCTTCATTACTTATATTGCTGGATCTGTCTGCTGCTTTTGATACGGTCAACCACCAGATCCTCCTGTCAACCCTATTGAGAAAGGGCATCTCAGGAACCGCACTCCAGTGGTTTGACTCTTACCTCTCAGATAGGCCCTTCAAAGTATCTTGGAGAGGTGAGGTATCCAAGTCGCAACATCTAGCTACAGTGGTGCCACAGGGCTCAGTTGGACCACTTGGACCACTTCTCTTTTCTGTCTACATGGCTTCACTAGGTTCTGTCATTCAGAAACATGGCTTTTCATATCACTGCTATGCTGATGACACTCAACTCTACCTCTCATTCCATCCTGATGATCTGACGATAGCTGCTCGCATCTCAGCATGTCTAGCAGACATTTCTTACTGGATAAAGGACCATCACCTTCAACTCAACCTAGCTAAGACAGAACTGCTTGTGGTTTCAGCAAATCCATCGTTTCATCACAATTTCACCTTCCAATTAGGCTCATCAACCATAACTCCTTCAAAAACAGCCAGAAACCTTGGAGTTGTGTTTGATGATAAGCTGAATTTCACAGACCACATTACTAAACTGCCCGGTCCTGTAGATTTGCATTATATAATATTAAGAAGATCAGGCCCTTTCTCTGGGAACATGCAACACAACTCCTTGTTCAGGCTCTTGTTCTGTCCAGACTTGATTATTGCACTGCTCTCTTATCAGGTCTTCCAGCCAATTCCATCAAACCTCTACAATTAATCCAAAACGCTGCTGCAAGATTAATCTTTAATGAGCCGAAAAGAACGCACGTCACACCTCTGTTCATCAATTTGCACTGGCTACCAATAGCTGCTCGCAATAAATTCAAGGCA
Organism: Schizopygopsis malacanthus; assembly: GCA_027474115.1. NCBI lineage: Eukaryota > Metazoa > Chordata > Actinopteri > Cypriniformes > Cyprinidae > Schizopygopsis > Schizopygopsis malacanthus. Next base: position 2,780,776 of record CM049879.1, read on the forward strand.
TTAATGTTTGCCTACAGAACCACCTCTGGCTATGCACCCCTTTACCTAAATTCATTACTTCAGACTTATGTGCCTCTAGAAGCTTGCGTTCTGCAAGTGAACGACGCATTACTGTATCATCCCAAAGAGGCACAAAATCACTTTCACAGACTTTTTCATTAACTGTTCCCATCTGGTGGAATGACCTCGAACTCAATCCCAGCAGCTGAATCCTTACCATCTTCAAGAAACGGCTAAAAACACATCTCTTCATCTTTATTTGACCCTCTAACTCTAGCACTCTCTATTCTCATTTTATTTGATCTAATCTGTCTTCTTTTTTATAAAAAAAAACACACAAACGTTTGACCCTCTATCAATTGCCTATTTATTCTCTAACTGCTAGCTTTTCTTGTAAAACTAACACTAAGTGTAATTTTTCTATATTTTACATACTAGTTTTCTTTAAAAAAATAAATTAAAAAAATCCTTCCTACGTGTACTGCGTTCGGCTAACCAGGACTTGTAATAGCACTTGCATGTTGTTGCTCTTTTGTTGGTTTTGATTGCTTCTATAATGTCCTCATTTGTAAGTCGCTTTGGATAAAAACATCTGCTAAATGACTAAATAATTAAATAAATAATTATGCTCTTGGGCATAAGTAGTCAGGTGTCATGTTCTACATTCCACAGATCTAAAATCAATTAATCATCATAAAATAATTACTCCACCACATGCACATGACGCCATTAACGAAAGTCTTATATTTTTGAACCAATATGGTTCAAATTATGGAGATGTGACTATGTTTGAAAACAGTTGTGACTAGCTAGTTAGTTTACACTGTACTACGGTGGTTAATCAGCAACTTACGTCGTTATACAGTAAACACACCCCAGTTCAGTGATAAGCAGCTCTACTGAAAACAGTGGAGTCATTATTCAACACTGTCATTATTCAAATGACTCTACTAAGCAAGACAAAGGCAATGATGGCAAGGAACTCAAACTCCAACAGGTGACAGAAAGGGAGTGAGGGGGAACCTTGGGAGAAACCAAGCTCAGTCGGAGGGTCATTTCACCTCTGGCCCAAATTAATAAACACGATGTTATATACATGGGATACTACACACCCGCACTTGAAGAGTTGAAGACTTTCTTATAGTGTAAAAATTGCATTTAGATTTTTTTAAATGTTCTTTTTTATAAGTAATGCATTACAATATTTCATTACTCCCTGAAAAAGAAATTAATTGCATTTCGTATTTACTTTTTACAGAAAGTAATGCGCTATGTTGTGTTACTTTTTCTCATCTGGGCTGGGACGATGTTGACATTGGGCTGGGCTAGGATGATGACATTATGTTTTTAATAAAAAAAAAAAGTTTTTCTATTTTTGGCAAATGTAAAAGCCCTTTCACACCAAAAGTAAAATAATTAAGCCTCAGGCATTCTGCATTGCATGAAGACTAGGACACAGGAGAGGAAAGTTATTTAGCAGCAAATATTAATAAAATGGGATTAATGCGTAAAAGATATTTGTGTTATTTAACTTATTTAATAATTGCAGGTTTGTGTCATATTCTGAGTTAAGGGATACTGAATCTGTTTTTGGTGTTTGTGTGTGTGTGTGTGTGTGGGAATGTTTATGTGGTTTATGAGGACACAAATTTGTATAATGACATGGGTATAACATATTACAAGGAGAAGGTGATTTATGAGGACATTTTCAGTGTCCCCATAATTTAAAACGCTTATAAATCATACAGAGTGAGTTTTTTTGAGGGAAAGTAGAAATGCACCGTCTCCTGTGAGGGCTAAGTTTAGGTGTAGGGTAGGTGTAGGGCAATAGCACATACAGCTTGTACAGTATAAAAACCATTACGCCTATGGAGAGTCCCCATAAACCATAAAAACCAACGTGTGTGTGTGTGTGTGTGTGTGTGTGTGTGTGTGTGTGTGTGTGTGTGTGTGTGTGTGTGCGTGTGTGTGTGTGTGTGTGTGTGTGTGTGTGTGTGACAAGTAAATGCATGTTCACATTTATTCACATTTAGTCTGAAGTTACTTACTTGAAAAAATTACTCAGATGTTTTTGTAAATTAAAAAGTGCATTACTTTACTAGTTACTTGAAAAAAAGTCATCTGATTATGTAATTTACTTTACTCATTATGCGTTACCCCCAACACTGGTTTTCACACACTGTAAAAAAAAAATGACCGGGAATGTAGTGGTAAAAGACTACAAATGCTACAGTAAAAACAAATTAAATGGTTAACGGTAAGTTCCCCTACTATAAATGGTGAAAAACTGTATTGGCCATTACATGTAATTTTACAGTAGTATACCGTTTTTGGAAGTGAAAAGGAGCGTATCATTTACAGTGAATAACTATACATTGATATTCCCAGAATTCCATGCATTACATTTCAAATTGTATGTTATTTTTATTGTATTTTTTATAACTGTTTCTTCTTAGTTTTTTTCTTGTCAGTTTTGCACATTAGGGTTGTATGTTAAATTAGTGTTTATTGCATTTTCAGTTCTAGGTGTTTTTTTATTAAAAAAATATGTTTTACAGTGCACTTAAGGGGAAAAATTGTTATTTTAGAAACTTTTCACTAAAAAGGTTCTTTGGGAAATCAAACATGGTTCATCGTTGCAGTGTTTCCCAACCCTGTTCCTGGAGGCACACCAACACTACACATTTTTTTTAGAAAGTTGCCACCTTGGCCACTACTAACAACCAATCAGAACATCAACTGATTGCTGACCGCATAGCAACACCCTGGCAAACATAAATCTGGGGAGTTTTTGCATGTGCAAACAGCACTCACTTTTTGTCCAAAATGTAAAAATCCAGTTTTTCGGTTCCACTTCAAGTTTCTTCAAGCATCATTGTGATGCAAGATTTGTGTGAGATGTGCCATGTACATAAAAACACACTGATCATTCATTTACTCAGTAGATTTAGCTGTGATTGAACTTCATTTCCCCAGCTGTCACCCCTCATCAGGCTTTCATGGTGTGAAATGAAGAGGCTGACCGTGCTTCCGGCAGCAGCCTAAGAAAGGAAATGAGGTTACAGCCTCAGCCTGGCGAGGAAACTGCGCTGTTATTAAAAATGAGTATGGCCGTTTCTGGATTTAAACCCGAACCATGTGCGAATTAAACACGAAACCCAGGCATTCCCTCAGCAGAAGCCTTCAAGCCACACGCTGTTTGTCAAGTGTTAGCAGGCAGATAAAGAAAAGTTTGCGTTTACATGTGAAGCATTGCTTTTCTGGCAGTCAAAAGGGCCCAGGAATAAGTGACAATACAAGGCGTTAGTGACCCAGTCTGACTGAATTAATGAGATTTTTCACAGTTATTATAACCAGCCCCGCACAGCCGGTTACAATACACACGCTACACCCGCTACTGTTTGACCCCAAAATTAGGAACAGCCCCCAAACGTCTTTCCCGCGCACACTCTTCATCTCTCGTTCTCTCTCTTTATTTCAGTTTTTAAATGTTTCAGACGGACAAACAATTACAGATACATGTCTACTGTGAGAAAAAGCTTTAAATGTGTTCACAAGCAATTACTTATTCACTGGTGCTTGGAGACAGAGAGTGCAAAAGCGAAAAAGGGTGAATTTTCACAAAAAAAAACTGTCAAAAAACATGCCTCGAATATTATTTCACGCCAAAATCAAAAGAAAAAATAACAAATTAAATTTTTCTTAAAGAACACGAAGGAACGTTTTGTGACCATTGAAACTTTTACATTTTATTAAACAAAATTAAGTTTTTAAATTGTATTATACATTTAATATATATATACTATATATATATATATAAATATTACAGTTTTATTTTTAATTTCTTTTACATTTTGATGCATGACAGTAACATCAATTTAGATAGAAATATTCCTAACTCATGAAAATAATGTAAATGTAATGTAATAATGCAAAATAAATAAATAAATACATAATAATAGTCCTGGATTCAATACATAATAATAGTACTGGGTTCATTTTGTTTATACAAATATAATAACAAATATATTTTATTTTATAAAAAAAAAAAAAGAATAATAATAATAACAAATAAAAGTGTTGACATGTTTTCGTGAGAAAAGCAATATAGCAAAATTGAGGCCTATGAAGAAAAACCGGGTGACACAGATCTGCTGGAGTTCATAAGCGTTTTATGAAGCCTCACCCAGGATGACAGATATTAATGTCCATTTCCACTGGTTCAGCCCCAGTGTTATGTATGGAAAATACTCAGACATTTTCCCTTCAGAATGGAATAATTGGATCAAAATAGGCTGACTGTGGTCAGTTAGTTACCCTTGGTTGAAAGCAGTTACTCTTGGACATACATCTGTCAGCTTACTAAATGAAATAAAACACTCTTTTTCCTCCTGTCAAACATGAAATGTGCATTATTACAGACAGACATCACCTACACATTTACTGACATGAAATGTCAAGCAGTGCCATTTAGTGTGAGATGCTACACCTATTTATAAAAGCATTTATAGTGTCTGTATTTCTATGTTTCTTATTGCAGTAGTTTTATGGCCCTAATAGACTTTATTTTATAAACTACAGGTCAACGTTTGGTAGAATTAAGGTTAAGACGTCTCTTACGCTCACCAGGGCAGCATTTATTTGTTTAAAAATACAATAAAAGCAGTGAGTAATAGTTTGAAATATTATTGCAATTTAAAAACCGTTTTCTTTTCTGATTCAAAAATCAATGAAAAACTATTCAAAATCCCTTTTTTGACATTTTACTGTCCATTTTTGTAGATTAAAGACTAAAACTGATGCATTATTTTTGTGAACTAATCTTCTGCAGCGTATGTTTAAAATATAACTCTTCTGAAGCTGCTGGATCATTTATTAAAGAGTTTATTCTTCGTAAATGCTGTTCGTCTGTGAGGATATCCATGTAAGATGACACAATTTGCACGTTTTTTTTGTTTTGTTTTCTTGCCATAAAAAGGAATTAAATGCGTTAAGTATAAAACAAAACATGACATTAATTACAATTAATGAATTGAATCTACTAATGTGTGGTTTATAGATTTAACACAGCAAAACTGAAATCTTTCCAAGCACGTACCCCCTGCGGTATGCGTCGCCCCGGGTGGCAAGGACTCTCAGGCGCTGTGCTTTGTACTAAAACAAAGAACATCACATTGAAATATTAGCATTTTCTCTCTTTTCCACACAGTCATCTCCTCTTCCCTCCTTCCTTCGCCTCCCCAATCCATCCATTCTTCTTCAGAATTCCTCTCGACACAAAAAATAGTGTCGCGCACATCTGTGAGGTCAAAGGGCACGCGAGGTTAAGCCATGGAAGGTGTAGCCGCGTTCTACACATGTTTCACGATGTAACGGTTCCTCTCACACCAAACCATTCATTCTCTTTAATTAGCTGTCCTCTGCAGAGATGCAACACGAGCTTTCAGACAGAAGCAAAGAGAAAAGATGGCTGACTTTCAGTACGACTTTGACATTGATTTTTAATAAGGTAAAGTCGTATACAGTCAGTCGTATTTTTAATGACAATTTTTCATTAATTGAAATAAAATGAGAACATTTGACGAAAACTTTAAATAAATAAACAAACAAATACAACATATATATATATATATAAACATCTAATAAACATCTAATATATATATATGTATATATATATATATATATATATACACATATATATTAGATGTTTATTTAAGGTAAGAAACTGCCCTACCACCAAACTGAAATTAAATTGAAATACTAAAATTAATGAATCTAAATAAAATAATAAATATTCATATTATTTTTATGTAACAAATAATATGAATAATATTTTATGCATCAAAAATATTATTTAAATGCAAAATATATCAAAATAAAACTATCAAAACTGACAAAGGATCATAACTAATTTGCTAAAACCTAATGATAACTACAAAAAAAATTAATACATTTAAATATAAAAACTCATTCAAAATATGAATAAATATAAAATAAGACTGGAAAGTAGCAGAAAATAACTAATCTGTCTTTTTTCTGAAATATTTCTTCAATATGTCCGTTTTTATTGATATATTTTCTGTTTACATTTTTCTGTTGTAAGAATCATTTATGAAAATAAATCTAATGAGTAGATCAGTCTTGACAACAAAAAATATATTTTTCACTCCAAAAGTCCGTTTTTAATCAAAATAAATACTTTTATTCAAGGATACAATAAAGACATTTACAATATTACAAAAGATTTCTAATTTCAAATAATGCTGTTCTTTATGTTCTAAATAATGCTGAAAAATGTATCAGAGTTTTCACAAACGCATTCAGGAGTTCAACTGTTATTAACAGTGATAATAATAATAAATGTTTCTTGAGCAGCAAATGAGCATATTATTATGATTTCTGAAGGATCATGTGACACTGAAGACTGGAATAATAATGATGAAAATACAGCTACAGGAATAAATTCACTTTTTAAAATGTATTCAAATAGAAATCAGTCATTTTAAATTGAAAGAATATTTCACAATATTACAGTTTTTACTATATGTTGAATCAAATAAATGCAGCCTTGACTCAAACCGACTCCTGTCTGAATGTGGTTTTATTGTGTATATTCACCCAGCAGCTGTAGGAAAATATGATGGTGATGCAATTCTACTTTAGATGACAGAATTCTAAAAAATCATCATAATTGAAATAACATAGTCGCAGTTTTAAATCGCTCTGGACTCCAGCATAGAAACGATTGCTTGAGACGTTTGCGTGACTGGAGTTTTGACTCATGACTTTACACAGCCCTTGTTACAACTTCCCTATGTGACAACTAGCCCCAGTCTTCCTTCCTTCATTATTTTCCACAAGGATGACTCATTTTGATGTTAGTGGATAATTAGTCATTCCAGTGCTTTATTCTCAGTGTGATCCGTTACAGTTACTGACAGTCTGTTTGGCTTGTATGCAGATATGAACAGCTGGCCAACGGTTTGACACTGTATCTCATTGTTTCAGAGTGTTTGTGGTCAAACACATGAGTGCGGTCCCCCCCCAATGTCCCTCTGCAGTTCATCATGTGACTCTTGATAAATCGGTCTATTCAAATATAATAATCTTATTTTAATACCCAAGTGAAAGCAGGTTTTGTTACCTGACCCCATGACATTTAAACAAGAGGTTTGTGGCTTTTTGTTCATGCATGTAAGTTTTATACTGGTGAACTTTAACACATTTACACATTTACACATTTCTCTTCTGGGAATATTAAGCACACGTATTCATGACTCAGATACTCTCAAGAATGAGAATTTCCCTCCCACTAACATCATCTAACTGATTCAATTGTAGTACTGTTCTCACTGTACGTAAAATTATACAAAAATTGTTCATTGAACTGAAGCAGAAATTAAAATTGTAGGACAAAAAATGTAATGCAACTTACTGAACTTGAACTGAAGATAAATAAATAAATAAATAAATAAACTAAAAGTCAAATTATTTCAGTTATTACAAATTGTTTTCGTTAATTGAAATGAAGCGGAAATTAACATTTTAGACAAAAACTAAAAGTCAAATTATTACAAATCATAAAAAAAATGTTAGTTGAAATGAAGCGGAAATAAAAATTTTAGACAAAAACTAAAAGTCAAATTATTACAAATCATAAAAAAATGTGTTGTAGTTGACACAGTTGAAATGAAGCAGAAATAAAAACAAATTGACAAAACCTGGACAAAAAAATGTCAATTCAATTTAGAGAAGTTGCCTTTGCAGCTAACTGAAATCATTACTAAAACTGAAATAAATGAAACAAACAAACAAATACATAAATAACAAAGGCTCGTCGGAAATATACTAAAACCTAAAGTACATTTAAAATAAAACTGAAAATATAAAGATAAAATTAATAAATAGTATGTAAATAATACTACAATTACACAGGAAATGATCAAATAATAACTCATTTCCGTTGTCTATCTTTTATTCTCAAATATTCCATTGATATGTTTCTGTTTTGATATGTTCCCTTTTCCCCTTAATTCTTGTTAAAGTTTTATTAATTTTATTGTGTGCTTTTGTCATTTTGATTTCCGTTATAATTATTTTAGTACTGTATATTCAGTTGAACTAACCTAAAATGAAAAATGTTGTCTTGGTATTTGAAAATTCAAAAGTAGTTTTTTTTTCTTTTTTTCTTAAAGTAACAACATTTTTGTACAGCTTTTGTTGTAGTTTCAGTTTTAGTTAACTCCAGTTTCAACAGGAAAATGTGTCAAGACAGAAAAGAAAACAACAGTTTCAAGACGTTTTGGGGCTAATCTGACTACTTTCATTGGTAACTGATTTAGTCAAAGGGATAGTTCACCCAAACATGAAGATTGTGTCATCATTTACTCACCCTCATGTCGTTCCAAACCTGTATGAGTTTCTTTCTTATGTTGAACATGAAACAAGATATTGTAATGAATGCTGGTAAACAAACAGTCAACGTCTCCCACTCTCTTCCACTTAGTTCTTTCCCCGTATGGAAGTCAATGGAGACCAACAACTGTTTGGTTCTTCCAAATTCTTCCAAATATCTTCTTTTGTGTTCAACATAAGAAAGAAACTCATACAGGTTTGGAACGTCAGGCTGTTATTGTTATTATTATTTTTAATTGTGATGCAACAACGTGAAGCACATTTGAGGTTTGCTGAATAAAATATTAGAGCATGTGTGCTGAATTAAAGCAGCATTGAGAAGCTGTTGTGCAGACAGTAGCGTCTTACATCAGATCTGTAGCACTGCTCATATCTCGGGCTGATTCATGCTGCCTCGCTGCGGGGGTTTGGACGGACAGATGGCCGCTGTGGGAGAGAGAGGAAAGAGTCTTGTCCACCTCTCTCCCTCTCCGTCAGTCATGAAACACAGCCTACATTACAAACACTTCAGCATGACTGCTGTACGAGTTTGTCCCGCAACTCCCACCGAGTGCACAGAAATGGATTAAGGAGATGCGTTTTTATGTCCGTTCTCAAGAATTGAACCTGTGGTGACCCTTATGTGTTGAAAACGCCTCATTGCTTATTCTCTATGCAGTTGGGAGCTATATAGCCTTGGCGTCCTACTCTGGCACACTGCATGTGCACTGCTTTCAGTCAATAACACAGTGTTTATCAAGCACATCATATGTGTGTCTGAAATAAAAACATGTAGTTAGTTCTGCTCTCTGAGCACTTCTAAGAAGAAACAGGTCAAAATAAGAGTACATGCATAAAAATATCCCCTTTATAAAGTCCGTGATCATCTTTACTGTGAGGTCTCATTAAATATTAGTTGTTAATGCATTAACTAACTAACATAAAGTAACAATGAGCAGTCAATTTTATAGCATTTATTAACTGTTGATGTTAATTAATAAACATATTCATGTTCCTGTTTGTTCAACATGCATTAACTCATGTTAACAGATAAGATTAATATTACAATTAATACAAAAATTAAATTCTTTAGAAGTTTTATTCAATGTTATTTCACTTTAGTGTAGTTAAGTAATGTTAAAAAATGTGTCCTTATTGTGAAGTGTTACAATTTTATTTTAGTAATAGTTCATCCAAAACATTTTGGAGATTTACCCTTATGTTTTTCCAAACCTGTATGTTTTTTCTTCTTCTGTGAAACACAAAATGAGATATTTAGTAGAATGTCTGTGCTGCTCTTTTCCATACTAGGAAAGTGAATGGAGACTGGGGCTGCCAATCTACAAAATTGCTATAAAAAGTAGGGTTTTTGTCTTTAAAATAAAACTTTTAAAAACATTTTTGTTAATTGAATTAAAGCCAAAATTACATTAAATTTTTGTGCAGTTTTATATTTTTATTTTATATTACTCTATTATTTTATTTAAATAAAATAAAATAAAATAAAATAAAATAAAATAAAATAAAATAAAATAATATAAAATAAAATATAAAGTAATATAAAATAAAAATATAAAAACTAAACAAAAAAGATAATGTTTGCTTGGCAACCCACTGAAATAAGTTTAAGTTGCTGCACAAAAATTACTAACTGGATATAAATCAAATCTAAAACTGAACTCAAACTAAAACTGAAAAAAACAACAACAAAAAAACGTTAAATTGGGGTAAAAAATTACAAATGCATATAACAAAGTTAATTATAGTCTTGCAAGTTGCAATAGTAATGCAAGTTAATTATAGTCTTCATTTTATATCTCAATATAAATTTTTATATTTTCAATTTTCACTGTCAGGTTACTGAATCTGAGATGTAAAATTGAGATTATAATATATAGTCTATAAAAATATACTGAAATAACACTGCCACAAAATAGTGCATATGATTTGAGTTCTTAATTTCAAGTCTTCTGAAGTTATATAATAGTTTTGTGTAAGTCATTATTCACCGAAAATCTTTCCCTCTCCTGCACATTTCAATTATACTTCTGTGTGCATACTTCAAATCTGGACCCAAACAATCAGTTCCAATTAAAAACCAATTACATTTGACTTGACTGATTTCAGACATTCAGACATATGTGGAAGAGAATTGAGAATTTTAGTGAATAATTACTTAAATTTCATATTTTTGGATCTTGATGTGACCGTTTACTTTTATTGAGTGAAGCAGTGTGAACATTCTTCAGAGCATCTCATTTTGAGCTCCATGGATGCAGTAATGACAGAACACTCATTTTTAGGATAACTGTCCCTTTAAGAACATGCCTGCATGACATACTCTGACTGTGACATGACTAAGAGCCTTTCTGTATGATACAAATGCTGAAGTTGGCATTGAAAGTATGTCTTCTGCATATGGGCGAACAGTCAGAATGACTCTCCTTCCCCCTTCAGAAGTGTACCGGGTGCATTGTGGAAATCCGTTTATGTTGCCCTATCCGGTGAGATTGGCTGTGGAGTGATCTGCGGATAACTTAATTGAATAATTCCATTGAAAATGTGCCATCGGGGAGTATAAGGTTTCCCTTTAAATCAGTCAATTTAATTGGGTAAGTGGTGGCACTTCCTGTTTGGCCTGTGAGCCGTGCAGAGGTAGTGATGTGCTCTTCCTCCCACAGGGCCCGAGGCGGCCTCGCGTTTCCACACACTTTAAAACCCACAGAAGAAACCCTTACAATAATCTACCAGAAATCCAGCATTTGACGCCAACTGTGATTCAGATTGTGAAACAAAAGCAACTGTGAACGTTTTAAGATGCTCAAGCACTCATTTAATGCCTTGATTATTCTTTGCTCAAGTGGATAAATCAGAATGTAACTGTCATGTGTGTCTTGTGTTCCCGCCTCTTGTGTCCTTATTTGGTGTGTTTCCGGTCCTTGTTAAGTGTCATTATTAGTTCAGTCAAGTATCTATGATTATCCTGTGTATTTAATGTCCTGTCTGTTCAGTTAGTGTTTGTCTGGTCTACTCAGTTTCCAAAGAGGATGATCTCGCCAGATCCACTCCAGACCCAGAGCCCAGCCCACCATCTCCCCGCGGTACGGAGCATCAGCCCGAGCCCACCGATGACGGAGAGCCATTTCCCGCCGCGATCTGCGAGCCAGCGCGAAGCCGAGCGACTGAGCGGATGATCGTCCCGGAAGTAGAGCCCAACCCATCAGATCAGGTGCGAGAGCCGGCGACAATGCCCACCACGAGGGAGCCTGCCGTGGACGGTGTGAGTGCAGAGTGGAGCTCCGCCCCCTGCACCGCGGCGGAGGTGGAGCTGATAGTACATCTGGGACTGCTGGACATGGAGGGGGATTTAATTGACTGGGAGACTGAACTAGAGTACGAGATGCCCCCTCTCCTCTCTCCGTCGTCCCCGC